>PVKV010032928.1:0-19221 GCA_004027835.1 Alouatta palliata
TTTTTTCATATGTTTGTTGGCTTCATGTATGTCTTCTTTTGTAAAGTGTCTGTTCATATCCTTCACCCACTTTTGAATGGGCTTGTTTGTTTTTTTCTAAATCTGTTTCAGTTCTTTGTAGATTCTGGATATCAGCCCTTTTATTCTTACTTTTTATGTTCTTGGTTTGTATCCCAAATGGAACATAATTTGGTGTTTGCCATCAGAGTGATTGTACTTAAGGCAGATTTGAAAACATTACATTTATAACTTAGCTTAGAGGTTTTCTGATAAATCATAGATGGACACTACAGAGTTGAAGACAGTTGAATCAAGTTAATTAGGCATAAGAGTGTCAACATGAACCTTTTTTCCAATGTGGATTAATAGAACTTAAAGAAAGGGGGAAGAAATAATCATTTCCTCGTGAGTTATTTCAGAAACTATGTGACCCATATGTAGTACCACAAAACACAGTCTCTTACACAGATTTAGATGAATCTGTTGGAAAAACTTTCTGAGGATTTCCCGCCAGGGTATAGGAAAGGAAATAATTAGAAACAGGACAGGGACTTTGTGGAACACAACAGCAAATTAAAATGCTTAAGTTGCTTATTAAACTTAAGTTGCTTATTAAATGATGATCCAGTATCCTAATAGTCATTTTCTGTTTTGCATTATTCAGATTTATGCAATAGAAGTGAGTTGAACAATTCTAATTTGGAAGTAATAGGCTAAGATGTATGGGAATAGAAGGATGACTAAGAAGAACTCTGAAATATGCTTATATTCTGGGAGTAGTGATGACATACATACCAAGTAGCTATCATATGCAACTATGATATTATATTAAAGATCTATTGCAATTAGCTGTATCTGAGGAACGAATAAAATATTGAGAGGAAGAGGAAATGGTGAGAATGTTTCATGAGCAAGGTAACAGTTAACCAAGATCTTAAAAATCCTAAGGACTCTGCGAGAAGAGTTGAGGAGACAAGCCATTCTAAGTGGGAAGAAGACAGAGCAAAGACATGCAGTAGGAAAGTATATAGTGCTGTGGGTATGAAAGCTATATTTTAGAAAGAAGCTTTTAATTTTTTTTCTGGAGTGCAGTGGTGCCAGGCTGGAGTGCAGTGGTGCCATCTTGGCTCACTGCAACCTCCACCTCCTGGGTTCAAGCAGACTCTCCTGCCTCAGCCTCCTGAGTAGCTGGGATTACAGGTGCCTGCCACCACGCCTGGCTAATTTTTGTATTTTTGGTAGTGACAAGGTTTCCCCATGTTGACCAGGCTGGTCTCGAACTCCTAACCTCAAATAATCTGCCCTCCTTGGCTTCCCAAAGTGCTGGGATTATAGGTGTGAGCCATCGTGCTTGGCCAGAGCTTTTAATTTTGATGAAATGTATTTATTCTTTAGTTTAAAAACCAATGCAAGAACTAACAGTTGCACAATGAATTTAAAAGGGAAAGAAGCCACGGTACTTGATACATAGAAACATACTTGAGTTAGAGATTCAAAACTAAAGCCCATGATAAATTTTTCAGAAAAAGAAGTGCTTGACTTGTATACTTAAAACTTTTAGACATTATTGAAAGAAACTAATGAAGACCTAAATAAACAGGAAGACATCCATGTTTATGGATTTTAAGACAATATTACTAAAATAGTAATAATACTCACCAAATTGATCTGCAGATTCAATCTTAGTCAGAATCCCAGTTGGCTTTTTAAAAGAAATAGATCCTGAAGTTCACACGGAAATGTAAAAGACCCACAACAGCCAAAGCAATGTTGAAAAAAGAAAAAAGTTGGAGGATAAAGTAAATTAATAGTTTTAAGGGACTATGAGGAAGGAGAAAGGGGAGTGACTGCTAATAGGTATAAATATATTTTTGGAATGATGAAAATGTTCTGGAAGTAGATAGTGATGATGGGTGCACAAATTTGGGAATATTGTAAAAACCATTACATTGCACATTTTAAAATATGAATTGTATAGCATGTAAATTATATCTCTAAAAAGCAAAAAACAAAACAACAGAACAAGGAAAGGAAAGCAGTTGTAAAGCAATTAGCTAACTGCTTATGGTGAGTTTATGGGAAATGGAAGTTTAGATAAGAAAAAGCTTCTTATGTCCTAAATGAGCTAGAGGGGTGAGAATGGTGGGTGTGGTAGACTTGACTGCAGCAGATTGGGGAAAAAATGGAAATCTGGAAATAGAGCTGTGGTCAGGTTACTAAAGGACTTTAAGGATCAAGTGGAACAATGCTATAAAGGATTATACATGGAGGAATAAGGAATCAATCACTGCAAATTCAAGATAAATAAAATAAACAAGAAAATCCATAAGGAAAGTCAGAGATGAAAAGGGTAGAATTAAAATACAAAAGCAGCAAAACTCCTTTAACTGGGTGCAGTGGACTGAATGTTTGGATTCCCCCAAAATTCATGTTGAAATCCTAATCCCCAATGTGATGATATCAGGAGATGGGGCCTTTGGGAGATGATTAGGTCAAAAGGGTGGAGCTCTCATGAATGAGAACAAGGCTCTTATCAAAGAGATCTCAGAGAGTTCTCTTATCCTCTTTTCACCACATGAGGATAAAGCAAGAAACTGGGTATCTGTGAACCAGGAAGCAGCCAGACATAAAATATTCTAGCCCCTTAATCTTGGACTTCCCAGCCTCCAGAACTGTGAGAAATAAATGTTTGCTGTTTAAGTCACCCAGTCCATGGTATTCTGTTATAGCAGCCTGAATTGAGACATTGGGACAAAGCCAGTTTAGAAAGTCAAGTATGTTCTACAACTATATATATACTATGTAACTTGTGATATATGTGACTTCATGTAATAATAATGCATTACATTAAACGTAAGCACGTGTTGATAATTAGCCCTAAATTCTATTTTTCTATTTAAGAGCTATTCAGAAGGTTTTTATTTTTTTAAATGACAGGTGTTGAAGCTCATTGCAAATAAGTGTTTAAATAACATTCTTCAGTTTATTGATTTTGCCATATTTAGTGTTTGCTGTGACTATCTGGTGTACTTTTGTAGCAAACTAAATGATCCTCTTTTATTAATAAGTTACTCCATGTTTTAACTGTATTACCCATTGAAGTTCACAAAGGGAAGATTTTATCTTGTTTATTAGCTGCTTTCTTGAGGGTCATCACAAATTTATTTGATGTTTGGTAGGTCTGCTGATGGAAAGCTCTGACACAGCAAAGTGCTTCTCAATTTTATGAGGTGACTAAAACCCATGAACAGAACCAAACTTGTAACCTTGATTTTGTGACCAAGAATGCAAGCCCCACACCTAATCCTCCAGCATTTTTGACTTAAATGAATCAGGCAAGATTTGAGGTTTGAGTTTAGTGCTGTGGGTCTAACAGCTATAAATGAGCTTCTTCATTTGGGCAGACTTCTCTGGTCGAGTGATTTTTGTAGCTATCAACAGTGAAACACAACAGAGCATGCAGAACTCTCCACAGAGAGGGTGTGTTTGTCAATAGTCAGGTATCCTATAAGTCACTTAGACACTGGCTTGATTCATTGGTATGAGTAAAATATGAATAAAAGAATGTGGACATCCTCATTCACCTACTTTTATGTATTTCTATGCATCCACAGAAATGGGTTTTGGTTTTATTTATATGTTAAGGAAGAGGTGATAAAATGCTTATAATAGGTATAGATTTCCCAGAGTGATTCATAATAAGGTATTTGGCGTGGAATTGCAATACTTTTGAAGTAAGTTGTGGCATATGAAATTCTGAGTAACTTTCCATCCATTCTTCATTCATTTGAAGAACACCTACTCAACTTCTGTCAGATATAAACTACTGCATTAGGCTCTTTGGGCATGTTGTAAAAGGCTTAGTCCTGATCCAAGTATTTCAGGAAGAAATGTATTAAAGAATGGAAAATGAAATACTGTTCATAGTGAACATTTCAGACTAAAGATGTAATCGATCTTGGTGGTAGGAGTTGGTATTTTATTCTGTATTTTTAACATTTTCAGTACTTAAAAGTTTTCTGTACTTATTATTTCTATAATCGAAACAACAGAACAACAGAAAAAACAAACAACATTTAAACAATCTGTCCTTGAGAGAAGAGATAAAGGAATAAATAGAACAAGGTCAGTGAGGAAGCTCCAAGGATCACTATAGACAGAAGGGCAGATTGTAGGAAGGAGTTTTATAGTCTCCAACAGAGGGAATGAGGAAAGGAAAGACTGTATTGGGAGAAATTTGGAAAGGATATTCCTTCCCAAGAAGCAAACACTAGTTGCCAGTCCCTGGCCCTCCTTGCCCCTGACCCCACTTTTCTGACGTATTTTTTTTAAATGTCTGCAGTCTGCCTCTCTTTTCTCCTGCTTTCTCCTGTTGATTCTAGGAGCTTCTACTATGCCTACTGTCAAAATCTTCAAATGTATTTCCTTTGTGTGATGAATGAATTTGTCTCCTTATCCCAACATTGAAGACCTCTGGTCATCTGACTCCAATTGTTCGACCCTAACATTTTAATGTTTATTAGAAACTTCCATTAACCTTCCTGCCACACAGGCCTACTTTGTGTCCTCCAATGAACCTTTATCATTTCCATTATACTTCCAGCTTTATTTTTTGAATCATCTTTTTCTCCCTTTTTGATTAAATAACTCCTATATATCCTTTAATTCAGTAGTTCAATTCAGAATGCTTCCATAGAGGAGTTCAGTTTATTATCTCTTTCTTTGGTACCATTTTGACACACGTGGTCCGATTTTTACTTAAAATATCACTTAACATTGGTGCTACTGTGTACACATATAAATACGACTTACACACACATATATGAATATATTGTCTTCTCAATGAGATTTTAAGTTCCTTGAAGATGGGAGCCATATATCATGTCTGTTTCTTTCTCTATAACCTTACCATACTAGTGGTACTAGTAAACTAGTGATACTCTATCACTAGTGTTTGATAATAGTAATTATAAATACTTATGTAGCATGCTAGATACCAGGCACTGTCCTAAGTACCATATATGTGTATGTATATTATGTATAATTTGTTTATTTCTTTTCTTTCTTTTTTTTTTTTTTTTTTTTTGAGACATAGTCTTGCTCTGTAGCCCAGGCTGGGGTGCAATGGCTCAGTCTCGGCTCACTGCAACCTCTACCACCTGGGTTCAAGCAATTCTCCTGCCTAAGCCTCCTGAGTATCTGGGGATTACAGGTGCCCACCACCACACCTGGCTTTTTTTTTTTTTTTTTGTATTTTTAGTAGAGACATTAAATCCACTGAAATGTAAAGGTTCAGTGTACTTGTGCCTGTGTGTTTTGTTTTTAGACAGAATCCACAAATTTTATCAGACTCTCAAAATGATATATGACCCCAAAGAGGTTAAAAATTATCAGTCTAGGATGGTAGAACAATTCCATAAATAGTCTGAAATTTGAACCTCCTTATTACTTTATGAGTTATTAAAGAACACTCACTCATTTTTGATGATTATATAATCTGGTACCAACTTTCAGAGACCATCTTTGCAGAGTCTATCAAAAATTAAGGTTATATTATTTTAAGCAGCAATTCTGTTACTGAGTATCTGACCTATAGAGATACATATCTAACCACGTATGTATGCAAAAACATATGTAGCACAATCCATTGTATTCTGATTTATAAAAAAGAAGAATGAGAAATAACTGAAATGTTCATGAATAAAATGATTAATGAAGTGAGGTAAGGAATAGCCATATCTGGAACATTATGCAGCAGTTAAAAGGGATGAAATAGATCTATTGTACTACATGTAAAGATCTTTAAATAATTTGTTAAATGAAAGAAAAATTTAAAGATGAGCACCTTAAAAGTTTTATGTACTTAAAATTATAAATGTATAGAAACAAGCTTGTCTAAATCCTAAACTGTGGATTAGACAAGAGTAAACCTGGGAGCTGGGAGGCAGGGAACTTTCACTTTTTAAATCCTGTTTGCCTCAGCAGATATTTTTATGACTAGAATAAATTTATCTAGTCCTTATATAGTTGGAAAATAAAAAATGCCAACACAATTTGTACTGGCCCAAAACACAGATCTTTAATTTACCAGGCATACAGTTCCTTTACTGTAACCTAAATTTTCCCTATTTCTGGTGGTAGTTAAAAGCCATGTACCTTTTTGATATTAGTTCACTAAAGTCATCTTCATAAAGTAGTGATTTGACTGTGATGTATCTTTGGATCACTGTTTCTTCTCTAGAGCTTCAGTCTCCAGCATGGCATCTCGATATCCCTAATGGTAACGTTAATGATGATGATGATGACAAGTGATGGCGATACCCAGCGATTACTGAACTCTAACCATATTCCAGGTACCGATCTAAGTGCTTTATAGGTAGTAACTCATTTAATTCTCACAACCATCCTATGTGGTAGGCATTACTATCATCCCCATATTATAAATGACAACGCTGAAGTACAGAGAGGTTAAGTAATTTGCCAACACTGCGTGACACCAAAAAGGCGGAGGGGGAATATCTGATGTCTGGCTCCAGAGTCTGCACATCTCACACTGTTGCTCTTCTGGCTCAAACCCACATTTCCAGGCTCCTCTTTCACTAACTGCAGTCTTCCCACTTTCCACGCACTGTGGCTTGGCCTCACAGTGCTCTTCAGCACTTGCCAATCTGCCCTATTTCTGAGGGGCATGGGCTTTTACACAGTCCTGGGACACACAGCTTGGAGCTGCTTGGATCCCAGAGGACCTGCCGCTTGGGGCCTGCCCACCTCTTTTTCTCCAATTTCCACATCCTTTCAGGGTTCAGAGCAAATGTTGTCTCTTCCACGAAGACTTTTCTGCTTTCCTTGGTCTGCATTCTTTCTCCTGCTCTGTTTCCACAGTCCCACTTTGTCACTTCTCTTCTAGCATGTACACCACACTCTGTCTTTTATAAGCCTCATTAATACTCGTGTCTTTCTCTCCCACTAGACTCCAAGGTCCCTGATTGCAAGGGTCACTTTTTTCTTTTTTTTGAGTCAGAGTCTTACTCTGTCGCCCAGGCTATCACGGCTCACTGCAACCTCCACCTTCTAGGCTCAAGTGATTCTCCCATCTCAGCCTCCTGAATAACTGGACATACAGGTGCTCACCAGAACACCCGGCTAATTTTTGTATTTTTTGTAGAGACGGGGGTCTTACTATATTGCTCAGGCTGGTGTCAAACTCCTGGGCTCAAGCAATCTGCCCACCTCGACCTTCCAAAGTGTTGAGATTACAGGCATGAGCCACTGCGCCTGGCCATGGGTCACTTCTTGTTTCTTTTCTACAATTATTACCTTAGTAATATATTTTTTAATTTATTGGAATTTGAAAAGTTGTCAAAAAGCATACTTAATATTTAGATTATTAAAATCAGACAATTAGAAGATTGCTGAACAGAGATTTATGTCCATATATTAGAACTTAGAATTTCCATTTTACCAAAAAGTGTATTTGAAAGTTACTAGTGGCTAGGCTTGGTGGGTCACATCTGTAGTCCCAGTATTTTGGGAGTCTGAGGTGGGAGGATTGCTTGAGCTCAGGAGTTCGAGACCAGCCTCGGCAACAGAGTGAGACACCATTTCTATAAAAATTTTTTAAAAATTAGCTGGGCGTGGTGGTGCGTGCCTGTAGTCCTCACTTCTTGGAAGGCTGAGGTGGGAGGATTGCTTAAACCTGGGCAGTCAAGGCTGCGGTGAGCCACGATCTCACCACTGCACTCCAGCCAGATTAACAGAACAAGACCATGTCTCAAAAATAAAATAAAATAACCTAGCAAAACTAAGACTTTCATTGTCATTTGTTTGAATAATAATATTAATAATGATCTCATAATATTAGTAATGGATGACATTTATTTAGCAATTACTATGTGTCAGTATTTTAAATTAAGTACTTTATTTGATATTTGAACAAATGTTTGAGGATGGTACCATAATATATATATATATATATATATATATATATATATATATGAGCTCAAGCAATCCTCCCACCTCAGCCTCCCAAGTAGCTGGGACTACAGGTGTGCGCCACCATGCCTGGTTAATTTTTGTATTTTTGTAGAAATGGGGTTTCACCATGTTGCCCAGGCTGGCCTCAATCTCTTGGACTCAGGGGATCCACCCCCCTTGGCCTCCCAAAGTGCTGGCATTACAGGCATGAGCCACCACACCCAGTCGAGGTTGGTATTATTAAATCTCCTTTTATGGAAAAAAACCCTTAAGCTTACATAGGTTAAAGAATATTGCCCAGGCTCATAGAGGCAGTCAGTGTCTAGGTCAGGACATAAAGTCTAGTAGTCTTCCATCCAGAGCCCTGACGCCTTCGTTCCAGTGCTGACTCCCATAGTTTGCAGTGAAGCAGTAAGGAGGCAGTGTTTTGCAACGGGCTGGGCTGGGTCTGAAATAACAAGGATTCTGGTCTTGCTTCTTTTGTTAATTATGTAAACTTTAGATTGTCCTTTGATTTCTTTAGGCCTCGTTTGCCCAATTTGCTGGAGTAAGATGGGGTGGTGGATCAGTCCCCCCTCAAGTTCCAGAGTCTATGATTCTTGGAAAAAGTCAAAGCCTCTTCTTTGACGTTTCCCAAATGTTACATATGGCACATGTCAGGAGCTGTGCAAATTTTATCTAATCCGCTGTGTTTATTTTCTTCAACATAAAGGTGAAATATTTTTACATTTCCCAATGCATTTCTCAGTAATAACATAGCCAGTAAAAATATTTTTGTTCATGTAGAGCAGTGCTTTATATCTTAGTCAAAGAAAAATAACACTCTTATATACGGGTGGAGGGGAAAAGAAAAAGCCTCATTTGTTATCAAGAAGGAGCCGAAAATATGGCAATTATTATACTGCCCTTTCCCTAATTTGACTTAAATTAGTGACTCCAAGTTATCAGAGGATATGAAATATACAATATGTACACATAGGAGACAAAAATATTGCTTGCTAGTACCTACGTTTATGACATTAATCTATCTCTCAATGATCTAATATAAAATAAACCATTTGAAAGCAATTTCATTGAAATACTTTCAGAAATGTTGAAATGAAAATATTAATCTTTCGGAAGTGTCATTTTAGATGTTTTTTCTTTTTTCTCATCCCAGGAAGATGGTTAGAGAGTACTGAGAATAACGAAACAGCCAAGGAGCTGCAAAGCCAAGAGTGCTCCTTCCTTTTCACCTTTCTTCTTTCCTCCTTCTTGCTTTTTCCCCTCCCTCTCTTCTTCCTTTCACTCTTCCTTCTCTCCACAAATATTATGGAAAGCCTGCACTAAACAAGATACCGTGCTAGGCATGGACACAAAGATGTGGAACAAAACAAGACTCTGTCCCTTGGAGTCCAGGGATTTTCCATAGAAGTGAAATTGGATTTCTTGGGGTGGGTGCTAGTGTTATGAGAGAGCGGGAGGGTCATACTGAGCCCACTCATGGACTCATGAATACTCACTTTAGGCTGCTGCCTGTTCAACAAGTCTTCCTCCCACTTTTTGTGCAATTATGCTCCTACACTCTAGGGTTTTTTTTTTGTTTTTTTTACTTCAGTCTACTTCTTACTTAAACACAAGTCAATAAATAATAAAAGGGGAGGATTTCAGTCTTTCAAGAACATTGAGATATGTTTCATATACACAATTAAAATCATCCTGAGAAATAGAATTGGGGCTGGGAATTATATGAATTTTTCTATCTCTGGCATACAGGTGTATTTTATGCCTACTTATGTAGTTTCTTTACAATAGGAACAAAAGACAGTTCTACCTCAAATATGACTAAAACACTTAAGAGTTTATCACTTAACTTAAAATAGAATCCAGTATGTTCTCTGTGGTCCAGCATAATCCTGTGCATTCCAAATGCACAGCCCCTCTCTGCCTCTGCTTCATCTCCTTCCATATCTTGAAAATGTTATGATCTTTTATAATTTAATCTTCTTACACTAGTGTTGATTTCCTTTGTTGGGATGGATTATATTACAATCTCTATGTTGTTTATGCTTGTTTATTTATTTAGTCTCTTCTACAAAATGGAAGCTCCCTGAGAGACCTTATCTATCTTGTTTGCTATTATACTATATCCACAGAGCATGGCATGGATGCCCGGAACATGTTTGCTGGATGAATGAATGAACAAGTAAATGGGCATACTAATTTGAAACTTTGAGAAAAACAGAATAGCCAGCCTTTTAGAAGACGGACTAAAGTTTTAAAAGTATGAGTTTGAGGTTCAAATCACAGTTTTGTCACAAACTGTGTGACCTTTGGGAAATTACTTAGCAACCTCTCTGTGCCTCAGTTTCCAGAGAATGAAGATAATCATGGTATCTAGCTCAACACTTGTGATTACCAAACAACATAACACATCTGAAATACTTTGATCAATAAATGCTAAAGAATGGTCAGGAAGTCCTGTATTCAAGACCTTCAGAAATACTGTCACCTGCCAGGATTTGAGTGCCTATGAAAGTTGGAAAGTAGGTTGTCCTGTTGCTCTTCGCTTTGCTTAGTTTGTGAGCCTGAGAGCTGGTGGCCACTGTGAGAGCTGGGAGGACCGTCATGCTTCCTCCCATATGGTTGACCAGGGCATTCCAAACGCACATAGTCCTGTTTGACTTTATGGATAGAAACCAAGGCCTTTCTCACATAGGTGTAGTGTGGAGCTGGCTCTCAGTCACAGCGTTTCACTAACACTGCAGAGGAAAAAATTATAGTGCACAACTCAGGGAATGCCTGTCCAACTGCCAGCCTCATAGCATCAGGGGTTTGCTCGGCAGAAATGACAAGACAATGACAATTTTTAGACTGCACACTGGAATTTGATTCGGAATCAAGGTTTGTAACAAGCTGAAAGCGATTCGTCAGTTCAGTTTTGCAGATAGATGAGCAGTCCCTTGTTTCCTTGGAAACTCGGACCTGAGCATATGTAGCTCGGAATGTGCACCCTCATGTTTTCAACTGAGCAGATACAGAATGAGTTTCTCCCGAGAGATTCAATATGTTGCCCAAAACAGAAGAACCAATAATAGGAGAGAATTGCCATATTAAAATCAGACACTACAGACATGGCTGGATTTCATAAAACACAGTAATTCCAGATAAGAGAAACAGATACTCTCATAATCTGGTCCTTGATGGGTTAACTATTTTCTTTATTTGCATAATTTATTTTTATCTGAATTGAAAAGGTGAGTGTGCTTCTTGAAATACCCTTTTGTGTACATTTAGATTGTCTAATGTTTACACCACTTACTCTTTGGGGATCTTCGTGAGCTAATAGTAAGCACCAAGCTCCTAGTTCTGCACCTTGGCATACAGAGAACAAGACATATTAACTCTTGCCCTGGAATGCTTATGACATGTATAAGATCATGTTAGTCTTTTTCAAGAAAATCTTAAATTTAGGATAATCTTTAGTTCCTAAAATGCTTGAAGTGCTGCCTCTGCCTTATGTTTGGGGCTTGGGCTGCTCTGGCACTTGCACGTTTGCACATGGCACATTTAAAACGCCTGCTACTTTCTGCTAGTACTAATAGCTTCTTAATGTCAGGCTTAACGTCAGGATCCTATGTACCTTCTTTCGGATTCTCATGCTTTTTTTCTCTGTTCAGCAAATGAAGAAATCAATGTTCAGAGAAGTTAAAGCAATTTTTCTATGGCCGCACCATTTTTAGTGGGGAAACTGGAAGTTGAACACAAGTCTATCTGATTCCAAAACCTTCATCTGTTACTCAAGACCAACATTATCTACTATGATAAAGCACAGTGGAGGATAGAATGCTCTGTTTAATTAATGTTCTGTTTAATAAATGTTCTGTTTAATAAAAAGTACAGGCCTGGCACAGTGGCTCACTCCTCCTAGCACTTTGGGAGGCCGAGGACGGCAGATCACTTGAGTCCAGGAGTTCAAGACCAACATGGTGAAATCTGGTCTCTACTAAAAATTCAAACATTAGGCCAGGCGGGGTGGCACGTGCCAGTAATCCCAGGTACTCAGGAGGTTGAGGTGGAAGAGTCACTTGAACCCGGGAGGTGGAGGTTGTAGTGAGCCAAAATCGCACCACTGCACTCTAGCCTGGGTGACAGAGTGAGACTCTGACTCTAAAAGAAAAAAAAAAAAAAAAAAAGAAAAGAAAAAAAGAAAGAAGAGCACAGATATTCTGATATATATATATAATTTATTAACAGTAAAAATATTATAACAGGGCAAGTGAGTGGCAAGGAAAGAGATATTAACTCAGTGTGGGGGAAAAACAATCCAAGCAATAGTAAAAAAGCCAGAGCTACCACAAACTAGTATGGTTATACGAGAAGTTGTTCACCTGCTTCCACTGGGTCTGTAATTAGAGACTAAAAGCCCACATGTAAGGCATATAGTGGAAAGGATTTCCACTTTTTTGTGTGTGAAAGATGATATTGAAGGCCCCTTTCAATTTTAAGGCTGTGAATCTGGACAACAGAGACCCATAGTGAATGAGATTTAATCTTTGCTGATTCAGAAGGTGCTTCAAGGCTTTTCAGTGCCTCATGGACATCACTGTCATCATCAATTATGAGCCTTGGGATGAGAGGAAATGTTGGATTCCTGGCTAAAAGAAAACCAGCTAAAACAAACTCGTTAAAAAATTTTATTTAACTACTGCCAGCAGCCAAAGTTCCCTCTGGCTCAAGGGTCTGTAAAGCTTTTCTTAAAGGGCCAATTAGAAAATATTTTAAGTTTTTTAAGTTTTTTTGTGCTATGTAGCCTCTGTCACAACTACTTGACGCTGTCATCAAAGGGTGAAAGTGACCGTAGGTGTTATGTAAATGAATGAACAGGGCTATGACCCACTATAATGTTATTTATAAAGCTTTCTGGTGGTACAGATTTGTAATTTTCCAACCCTGCCTTAGATTAAACATTCCCAAATTTCACACATTTTTCCTTATCTGGTGACTCTACAAACAGCCAGTCTCCAAACCCGATTACAGTGGTTTAAGACCACCTAAGATATTTTTTTTTTCTTTTAGCATTGACCGTAGATAATGCAATATAAAAAGAACCATTAGAATAAGTGAACTTGCAAGGCATTTCCAACCCTAAAAAAATTTAAAAATACTTGGAAGAAGAGAGTTCTCACAATTGCCTATGGGAAATTAACTAGGGCCATCAACTGAGTTGAAATTATCTCCAAGGATTTAGTTGACATACAGCCAGTGTTCACTATGATGATCGTGGCCAAAAATTATTTGTGCAAGTATCTACAAATAACATTAGAGGAAACTGTAATTTTGTTCTTTTGTCATCTAAGTGGTGAGAAGCCCACTGAAATAATGATAGAGCTGACTGTGCTGTGTGGAAATGGTGTTGAAATAATACAGTTCCAGAGCACCTCTGTCTAATTACCTAGGCACTATTGTGATGGATAGTTTAGAAACATTGAAGTAGCTATTGATAAAGCAGATGGAAAATGTGAATGTTCTTCACATTTCTGACAGCAGAGATAGACACTGAACTTTTGATTTAAATGGAAGGCTCATGACTTTGTTCAATTGCTTGAAGCTTCCTCTGGAGTTAGCTTATTTCGATTTCACTGAGTGGAAGTTAGAATAAGCACAGGACTTTCTGTGGAACATTTAATTACTCCTAATTAAAAATATTGTAAACCACTATTTTTTTTCCTTTTTTAAGACTCACTTCTGATTTTAAAATACCTAACATATGAAGGATGCATGCCCAAAACACCCAGACAATTCTGCAGAGAGGAGATGCTCAATGTGGGGACATCTCTGGACATCTCTGGAAGAGTTGTGTGGTCTCTCAGCCTCATTTTTTAAAAAATTAGGGCTACAATATGTAGCTCAAAGACCATTGTGGTAAAGATATGGGGAAACATTCTATAAAACAAATAAAACTGTGACTGTTACCGATATTGTTAGATGATTTTAAAAATTAATATAATAAGAATATTTTAGCCAAACAAAAATTAATTAATTTATTGAAAAATCAATCAAGTCTCCTCTTACCTTTAAGAAACTGCTTTAATTGAATCACAATAGTTAATGAAGTGGCCAAGTGTCAAGGTAGCCATAATTTTTCTACTAATGAGGATTCTATTATATGAAATTTCTCTGCCAATGATTCCCTTTAGAAACCTTATAGAGAAATTGGTGATTACTTTGTTGATGTAGTATGTGGAGCCTTTGTCTCCTCACGTTCTTTCCAGAGGGTTTATTGGTCTTCCACTATCCATTTTAGTGGCTACTTTGAAAAATGTTTACCCCTAAATACTTAAGTTCATGATTCTGCTTGTGCAAAATTTTTTGTTTCTTTTTTTTGGTGAGAGAAAAGCCAAGTTTTATATATATATGTGTGTGTGTGTGTGTGTGTGTGTGTGTGTGTGTATGTGTATGTGTGTGTGTGTATATACACATACACATACACACACACCTTCCTGAAATAATGAAATCAAATATATATATTTAATTTCCAGCTTTTAAGTTCAGGGGTGTATGTGCAGGATGTGCATGTTTGCTATGTAGGTAAATGTATGCCATGGTGGCTTGCTGCACAGATCAACCCATAACTTAGGTTTAAGCCCAGCGTCCATTAGCTATTCTTCCTGATGCTGTCCCTCCTCCCACCCTCCACCCTCTAACAGGCCCCAGTGTATATTATTCCTTCCCATGTGTCCTGTTAATTTTTCAAGCACAAGAAATATTGAGTTATTAAATTATAATGTTCTACCTGAAAACTTGCTATTTCATTAACTAACATTATTTAGTTTTCAAAATAGCAAAAATAATATATATTGCTTTATATGAAAACCATATGAATCTCTTTATATATAAAATTGAAATCGGGCAGTTTATCTTGGCCTTAAAGAAAAACTCTAACATATTTATTGCTTAAATATGAATGCCTTTATCAACTTTTTTTCCTTTACAATCTGTCTCCAGACTACACCAGGTCTTTGGTTTATCTCCCTACTTAGGTTGAATTCTTCAATAGCTACAGATTCATAAACACTGCATTTTATTCCGTAACAAGCTATAATTCTTCTTTTTGTTGTTTTTACATTAGAAACAGAGCTAACGTTTATTGAGCTCTTGTTCTATGTGAGATACTTTGCTTTGTTTGTTTTCATTTCATCTTTATAGCAACACTTTGGGAAGTAGATATTGTTATAGCTATTTTAAAGATGAGGAAACAAAAGGTTAGAAATTAAAATTGGTTAAGGAGATATATTTAATGAATGCCATAGCTAATGTTCAAACCTAGGGTAGTTAGATAATGAAAACTCAAATTGTAATCTCTCTCTTAATCTATCTTTTGAATTTGTGAACTTAGAAATCACCAATCAGAATAATCTCCTGATATGTATGTATATATAATATATACTCTATATAAATATTATATATCATATAACATATATGTAATTATGTAATATATAACATATAGGTATCATTTTGTATATAGATATATATATAAAACATATACATATACATGTATTATACAGATACATACATATATATTTCATGTACATATCAAGAAAATTCTCCACCACATTGCAAATGCAACATGGAATTTACATGGTCACTTACATGTTTTCTGCATTTCTACAAAAGAGTCTGCAATGAAAGCTGTTAAATAGGATGCAATTTGTAAGCCTTTCATTAAATAATGATTCTCAGCTGGATTTCTGAGAAGAGAATATTAATGCAACCATATGTAACTAGCATTGCAAGAAATTAGTGTTGCTGATTCAGTCTTGAATCAATCATTTTAAGCTATGCATTAGACTCTTTGCTGATCTGTCTCAGGCAACTTAGAAATTGTGGGCTGAATGCAGTCATTCTCAGAGTATAATTTTTTATGAATTATCACTACTATTTCAATTTTCTTGGGTTTGGATAGGGAGTGATCAAATCCATATGCAGAAAGACAAAATGGCACTACTCAAGGTCCAATGGCTAATTATTTAATACTAATCTGTAACATGTACACTCTTAGGCATGAGGCTTGGTGATAAGTCAAGTTGCAGATGCCAACCAAAAGCTGGGTTCCTGGACGTGGGAGCTGAAATGAGTTACAGTATGGTTGTGGACATGGTGTGTTAAAATCTTCAAAGCCCTTATTTGGTTGCCAAGTTTTGAAAATACTATGAGATATTTTTGAATTTCCTTGGAAACTGTCTTATCAAGCCAGTTCTATAGCATTTTCTCCAAGATTGAAGCATTGAAGTATGCTGTTGCCCATGCTTATTTTATTAGTCACAGGAGGTGCTTTAACAACAAAGATTAAGTCATCACCCAATGACAGTCAGGATTTTAGTTAAGAGCTCACAAAAGGAGAGGAAGCAGAATTCTAAATAGAACTAGATATAACATGTCTTCTGGAGAGAAACTATGATAAGAAGTTTTGCTTGGACATACAGATTTGTGGCCACTTTAATGACTAAAATGTCCAGTTTGGACACAATTGCATTTGATTATTATTTCTCTTAATTTTCTTTTATTCTATAAGTGCCTCCTTTATCCACTTTTAATTTGAGTACTCTGTTACTTTTATTCTGAGGAATGGATTTAGTTAATCACTACCTCATAGCATGGTTTAATTTGTTTCCTTATTTCCTGTATTTCTTGCTCACTAGTTAGATCTAGAGACTTGATTAGATTATGACTCAAATTTATAGTCAATGAGACTCTACCAGTAGTGCTGTGTCCTTCCTATTGCATCATATCCGAAGCATATGATATTGGGTTTATCAGTGGTAGCTTCCCAGGTGATGTATTAGTCACCTGTATTAGTTGGTTCTCACACTACTATGAAGGAATTCCCAAGACTGGGTAATTTATAAAGAAAAGAGGTTTAATTGACTCACAGTTCCACATGGCTGGGGAGGCCTCAGAAAACTTATAATCATGGCAGAAGGCACTTCTTCATAGGGCAGCAGGAGAATGAGTGCCCAGTGAAGGGGGAAGCGCCTTATAAAAGACCATCAGATTTTATGGGAACTCACTCACTATTATGAGAGCAGGATGGGGGAAACTACCACCATTATTCAATTATCTCCACTTAGTCCCTCCCATGATACACAAGGGTTATGGGAACTGCAATTCAAAATGAGATTTGGGCGGGGATGCAGTGAAACCATATCACCACCCATCATAAACTCTCCCATTAACCTTTCACCAAATGTTTGGCAGCAACGCATAAAGGCTACCGTAATCTATTACTTCATTAGGGGGTACTAACATCTTTTTTCAATGAATGAAATATACACTAGCTAGAGTTAGAAGATGAGAAGGACCACAACTCCTGAGAAAAAGCCAAGGGCACTGAACAGGGATGATACAACAGAACAGAGCAAATGAGCAAAATGACTCAAACGG
Source organism: Alouatta palliata (assembly GCA_004027835.1). Lineage (NCBI taxonomy): Eukaryota > Metazoa > Chordata > Mammalia > Primates > Atelidae > Alouatta > Alouatta palliata. Next base: position 17,398 of record PVKV010032928.1, read on the forward strand.
GCAAGCTTGTAAGACATTGTCAACATTTTCTAGTGTATCTCACAAACATATTTTCCAGTGTTAGGTGATAGAAAATCTGCGGCCTCTTGGGGAGGTGGCAAAGCCTCCACACAAAATGACTAAATTAAAATGAAGTGTCAGGGACAGAATGGACCTACCTTTCTGTTCCTTGATAGATCTTCTAGGGGAGTCCAGGTGGTTTCAGTCTCATTCAAGCCTCAAGTATAACTCCAAGTAACGAGGTGACTGTTGTATCTTTTAAAATGAATATTGTACACATACTTCTTCCAAGGCAAATATTTAGTCAAAACTAAACAAATTGTAGAGGCCAAATTGTCTTGTTTCTCAGTTTATCTCATAATAACAGCTACCAATACGGGTGGTTTGAATGTTTTCAAAAATAAACAACTACTACCAAAAATAAAACAAAGCAAAACAGGTTTAGGATCTGTTTTTTTGTCCATACTTCTCTTTGCCTTTCTTGCTGGATTCTTCATCTCTGCCATAGAAAACAGAAAATTATTTGAGTGATTATCCCAAATTTATTTCAATAACTAGTAACACTCTAGATGTATAAAACAGAGATTGAGTCCACAAAACTTGCTCTTTCTCAAGAAAGATAGAAATAGTGTCAACATTTCCTATTGTTCTGCTTCTTTAGCCCTCCTATCGCCCTCTCCTGTTTTATGTCCAATGGGCTCTATATTTTTAGTGTTTTTTTTTCTGTCTCCCCTCCATAGATTTTATTGTTTTACTTTTTCTGTTTCATTCACTGCTTTCCCCCCAGTGCCTAGAAGAGTATTTGACACATAATGGATACCTAATAAATATTTTAGGAATATTCAGGGGCATATATGAAATGTACAAAAACAGACTACCTGTCCATTTCTTTAACTCTGTATTTGTATATGTTGACAAAATGTTCTCAAGTTCTCCTGTTTCTATCTTGAGTATGTAAAAATAAACTGCTCGAATCCATTTCCTATGTAACTATAGGAAACCCTGCCACTGGATTGCTTTGTGGATTCCTGGTAAGTGCTTAGATGTTCCATTCATTGTCAGTCAGGTGTCCTCCTGGGCTGCACTACCCAAACTTCTCTATTGTTGCTACTGGTCTTCCAGGTAGCACTTCCATAGGCTATGACTCCTCCTCCTTCCCCAAGTACAGACACAAACTCTTCTTCTATTCCCCAGGTTGTCACAGGAGTCACATTAGGTTTCCACGGTTAGGCAGCTTTACTGAAGGTTAGCAGAGATCATGAGAGCTGTGCAACACACAGAGTTCCAGAGCAGGTGCTGGTCATAAAGTCTATTGGTCCTGCTCTCTCACAGGTGAGCCCTCTGGCCATTTCCCCCTTAGACCTAGGTCTCCTGCGATTTTCTGGGGCCCATGCCTTCACCCATGCCAGAGGCTCCTTTCCTTACTTCTTTCTTTTCTATCTTAGCTCCTACCCAAGGCCTGGCCTTAGAATGGCCATAAAGTAAGTAATATCAGAGGATTGTTGAAGTCTGGAAATTATTTTACTTAGTTAATATCAGAATAGCATCTCTGCCTGTACAAAACAGTTATATTTTACATTGCTGTATACTTCCCATAGCTATGGTTTTTCTCCTAGATTAGAGTCTAAGTCTTGCCTTTGCAAACCCAAAGAGCCCCATTAAAGAATTTTCTCAAATAAAAATAAAGCATTCCCTATTTGATAGATTCTGGTGCTACTTTTAGAGTGTGACATGGTATTCTTTCTTTACTTTTGGGTTACCTTCGGAGATTAGAAACTGAGACAAAGACTTTGTCTTTTTTATTTATTTATTTATTTATTTATT
>PVKV010032929.1:0-19254 GCA_004027835.1 Alouatta palliata
TTGGGAGGCCGAGGCGGGTGGATCACGAGGTCAAGAGATCGAGACCATCCTGGTCAACATGGTGAAACCCCGTCTCTACTAAAAATACAAAAATTAGCTGGGCGTGGTGGCACGTGCCTGTAGTCCCAGCTACTCGGGAGGCTGAGGCAGGAGAATTGCTTGAACCGAGGAGGCGGAGGTTGCGGTGGGCCGAGATCGCGCCATTGCACTCCAGCCTGGGAACAAGAGCGAAACTCCGTCTCAAAAAAAAAAAAATTATACTTTTAGTTCTGGGGTTCATGTGCAGATCGTGCAGGATTGTTACATAGGTATACACATGCCACGGTGGTTTGCTGCATCCATCCCTCCGTCACCTACATTAGGTATTTCTCTGAATGTTATCCATCCCCAGTCCCCCACCCCCTGCTATCCTTCCCCTAACCCCCATCCCCCAACAGATCCTGGTGTGTGATGTGTCCATGTGTTCTCATTGTTCAACACCCACTTATGAGTGAGGACACGACATTGCTTACAAGGGTGTTCTACTGACAACAAAGTCCCACAATCTCTATTTGTCTGAAGGATAAGTTCACTGGATACAGAATTCTAGATTAGTTTTTTTTTTTAATTTTTTATTTCCATAGGTTTTTGGGGGAACAGGTAGTATTTGGTTACATAAGTAAGTTCTTTAGTGGTGACTTGTGAGATTTGGGTACACCCATCACCCAACTAGTATCCACTGAACCCAACTTGTAATTTTTAATAAAACTATTTTTAATATTCCGTTTAACTTTCTTCTTGCTTGTATACTGTCTGATGAGAAGTCTAACGTGATTCTTATTCTTGCTTTTCTATAAGAATGGCGTTTTTCTTCCCTTTAGTCTCTTTTTAAGTTTTTCTCTTTTCTTTGCTTTTCTGTAGGTTGGCCATGGTATGTCTAGCTGAAGATATTTTGGTATTTATCCTGACTGGTATTTTCTAAACTTCCTGGATCTATATATTTTAGTACCTATGATTAACTTTTTGAAATTCTCAGTTATTATTGCTTCACTTAATTCCTCTGTTCCTTTTTTTCTTCTGATATTCTCATTATGTATATATTACACACTTTTTGTAGTTGTTCTACAAAGATGACCTTCAAGCTTTTTACATGCTGCACCAGAAACTGAAAGTCCAGATTTTTTTTTTTTTTTTTGAGACACGGTCTCACTCTGACACCCAGGCTGGAGTGCAGTGGTGCAATCTCAGCTCACTGCAACATCTGTCTCCTTGCCTCAAGCGATTCTCCTACTTCAGCCTCCCAAGTAGCTGGGGTTACAGATGCCCAGCTAATTTTTGTATTTTTAGTAGAGACGGGGTTTTGTTATTTTGGCCAGACTGGTCTCGAACTCCTGACCTTGGCCTCCAAGGTGCTGGGATTACAGGCGTGAGCCACTGTGCTCAGTGGAAAAGTATTTTTTTATAACCAGGCAATGGCATTCTCTTATTTAAAATTGTAACAAACTTTTTATTTCCTGAGAGTAAAATGAAAAGCTTGTATTTCAGAGCCTTATTAGTCTAGGCCTTGCGGGGGTCTATAACCTCGTATTGTTCTTCTCTCCCTTTGTCCTTTGCCACTCTAGCCACACCAGTCTCTGTTCAGTCCCTCAGATTGACCAAGCTCTTTTCAACCACTGATCCAGACATATTCCATTTCCATTGGAAATCATGCTTCTTCCCACACTTTGCACAGCTGATTTTTTTTTCATCTGTCTCGTCTTAAGACTTCACTGCTTAGAGAGAATTCCACAGTTTATTCCATCTCATTAGCAGTCCCTCTACCTAACTTTTATGTCTCTATAAATAAGCTCAATATATTTCCTTCATAATAACTACTATGAGTTATCATTAGGAATAAAATTATTTACTTTTATGTTTACTGATAATCCATTTTATCAGATGTCAAGTTTCATGAGAGCAGGAATCAGTTCTAGTTGCTCACTGTTGTATACAATACATAGAATAGTAGGTTGGGTGCAGTGGTAATTCCAACACTTTGTGAGGCCAAGGGGGGTGGATCACCTGAAGTCAGGAGTTCAAGACCAGCTGGACCAACATGGTGAAACCCTGTCTCTACTAAAAATACAAAATTAGCTGGGCCTGGTGGCCCATGCCTGTAATCCCGGCTATTTGGGAGGCTGAGGCAGGAGAATTGCCTGAACCCAGGAGGTGGAGGTTGCAGTGAACCAAGATGGTGCCACTGCACACTGCATTCCAGCCTGGGTGGCAGAGTGAGACTCTGTCTTTAAAAAAAAAAAAAAGAAGAAGAGTAACTAGTACAGATGAGATAGTAGTTAAAGAATTTTTTGACTATAGCAGTCAATGAAAATTTACCTGTTTTTAAAGCATCTCTGTAATTTACTTCGTGTAGCTATAGAACTGAAAAAAAGTAAGAATTGCTATAAGCATTGAGTTAGTTGCTCTAAGTAGGGACAGAGTAGTCTAAACATTACAGGGAATGACTACACTTCCCAAGACAGAGGCTCCAAAAGAATGGAAAGGCATTTCACAGTTGAAAATATGCCTGTTGTATTTATATTATCTAATCACATTTTCCTATACTGGATTATATTTTATATTTGTGAATGGAAGGAATCATTTCAAAATGGATGTATGATAAAATTAGTCATGTATTTCCTGTTTGCAGAGCATGTTTACTGTTTCTATTAGCTCTGAACCATTCAGTTATGTTGAATTTTAATCTTCAGTTTTGTTACAATGTGATTTTTTTTCTGCTTTTTTTGGTCTCTTTGGAGACTAGCAATATAATCAAAATTCACTGGTATATCAAACTGTGTCAGAGGAGTAACGTTAGCATTCAGTTACATATCATGAGAAAAATAATATTGTTTTGAATTCATTTGAACTCTCTCACTTCCTAGTAATGAAATTTGGGCATGAGGTTTAATTTCACTAAGCCCGTTTCTTCATCAGTGAGACAGAACTAATGTTAACAATCTTGCAAGTTGTAAGAAAAATTAGATTTAATATTTATAAAAAGCCTGCCACGAGAATTGTGAAATAAATTATACATTTTTTCTTCTATTATTTTTCTTCGGGGACTGGTGTGACAGCAGACCTGAAATATTTGAAAATCAAATAACTGATTGTAAAATAAGGCGTATGTTCTAGAACAGGTGAATGTGGTTTTGAATCTCAACTGTGCCCTAAAGCTTTATGTATGTATGTATGCATTCATGTGTATGTGTATGTGTGTGTGTGTGTGCATGTGTTTGTGTCTCTATTTATCTATATTTAAGTTTACTGTTGGTTTATTCTGAACCTAAGTCTTCTTGTTTGTAAAAACATAATAATTTGTTACAGGAGAGTGATTATGAGGATGAATGTGCTCATGTATAAGATGCGCCAGGCACATAGTCATTATTCTCCATGTTCCCCATTCAATAGTCAGGGGATGGGGACATACGTCAGGACTGATCAAAATCAAGTCATGGTGCCCACTTATGAGCATCAAGTTGATTCCACAAAACAATCAACTGAGAAACCAGAATTTGAAAAATCACATTCGTAGGAAAGAGGGCTATAGTCCTGTAGTTACAATGCACATTGAAAGCAAAATGGAACATACCCAAGGCATGATACAACACAGCAAGGGCATTCAAATGCTTGAATTCTGCAAAACAAAGTTAAATTCTTCAGAGTTGTATCAGAACTTTAGATATGATGTGATAGTAGACGTAGATGTCCTTTTTTGTTCCCCCTCAATTCTGTCTCAAATTAGTCCCTCTTACACAAAGCTTTAGATGTTCTACCAAGTCTGTGCTCTCCTATTCTTTCCGGACACATGATTGTATTATACATAACAGCCTCTTGTGTGGTTAGGAAAGGTCAAGCTGCTTAGTTCTATGCTAAGCTGCAATGGAGTGCAACCTGTGGGGCAATAGTGACGCCACATCATAGTCAAGTCTCTGTCAACCAACCCCTGACTTCAAGGAGAGCTTCTCTGCTGACTTTGTTCCTGCCCAATATTTGTAGAAGAACAAGAAGAAGTTTAAACTACTGCATATTTGTGGGCTTATTTGTTACAACACATAACTTATTCTAATAGGCTAAATTTACCATTACTTGAAGGATACTGATTTAAATTTCCAAGTGTAGCCATATAGTGCATGAACACTTTTGACAGTCACTAAGTCATTGCTCCATGTACTTTAATATTTTTTCACAGATCTTTTAATAAATTATTTTCTCTACCTCTGGAAACCTTCAACAGTCTCCAAAATTAATTCAGAGTCTAAAAGTCATCAATGTTACATAAAGTGATTGACATATCTCAAGGGAATAACTAGACAAAAAACAAGGTGCACATCAACGATAACACACGAAAAAGCATGATCTGTGTGTCAAGCTATGATTTAATAGAAATAAAATAAATGGGCGGGGCACAGTGGTTCACACCTTTAATCCCAACACTTTGGAGGGCCGAGGCGGGCTTATCATGAGATTGGGAGATCAAGACCATCCTGACTAACACAGTGAAACCCCGCCCCCTACTAAAAATACAAAAAAGTAGTTGGGTGTGGTGGCACATGCCTGTAGTCCCAGCTACTTGGGAGGCTGAAGCAGGAGAATCACTTGAACCTGGGAGGCAGAGGTTGCAGTGAGTCGCGATCTTGCCACTGCACTCTGGCCTGGGTGACAGAGTGAGACTCCATCTCAAAAAAAAAAAAAAAATAGAAAAAATAGATAAAAATAGTTTTACTCAAGTTGAAAAGCATCAAGCTTTAAAAAACTATACATACATAGGTACGTGTGTGCGATACACACACACATACACACACACATATATATACATATATATAATAAGAACTCCAGAAGCAAGGAAAAGTTGTTAAGAATATTTGGTATAAAATTGAAAGAGATAACATAAGCCATGTAGAATAAGAGGCCATTGATGGATTATCTATCAAAGCCCATAAACATGAGTTTTTGTTCCAGCTTTTCATGATGATTTTTTTCATACGGATACTGTCAGTTGATCAAGGAAAAGAAATATGGTTGAAAATTGCTATATATGTAGCTTATGGATTTCTAGCAGTCAGACTTGAAGCTAAGAGGTTAACATCCATAGGACAGATTTCTTAGGGGTTGATGATTACAGTGATCAGGTAGCTCGGTGGTTAATGGCCATAGGGAAGGGAGCTCAGTGGTTGACAACCATAGGATTGGTAATTTGGAAGATGGTAGTTCAAAGGCTGTCTACAGGATTCTGAACAATAAGAACTGGAACCAGGGGATGTGATAGGAAGACAGCTAGTTCCTTGATGGGATATGGACACCTCGGAAAAAATAGAAAATTAGCCAGAAAGGCTGCAGGCACCACCCTCACCACATGACTTGTGACGGTTGTCATGGCACCTGAGCTCCACAGCTTACCTTAGTTATGCAGATAGCACTGGGTGAGGTGACAGGAACTTGATAGGCTTTCCAAAGGTAGAGAAAGCTGTAGGTTTCAGAGCAGAAACTGCTGTAACGCATAGTGGAGATGTAAGATCAAGTGATCAAGCCTTGGTAACTTGCAGAGAGCAAGTGGGTGAAATGTGATTGTTAACTATGTGACCTACTGTTTCTATATACCCTGAATGCTGGGTGTTGGTTTCCTCTATTGCCCATCCTTCTGCTCCTATTTTGGAATCATTTGTATGACATCTTATTAGAATTTTGTTTAGTTGCCTACCAAGCAGTCCTCCAACCACCCTATAAAATATATGTTATGAATATCATATCCTTCAAATAACCAGCATCCCAAAGTCAATCTGGTCTTCCTTGCTGAATCTTTCTCACAGTATAGGTCAATTTCTTCTTTAGAAATCATGTTTCTTCTTCAGTCTTGACAATTCTTTGAAGTCACTGTTAAAAAGCCACAAATGGATCTGCATAATTGGAAAGAATTTATTTACGGCCACTTTTTATTTTATAGAGCCACATTATCTATATATAAATATTTAAAAGTATCAGTGAGATATTTTTACAAGAGCTAAACAATGAAAATTCTTAATTTGGGAACTGAACCTTAGTTTGCATTCTTCTGAGACATAACCAGACCCGAAACCTAATTCATCTCTGGGAAATATGACATTGATATCACTTTCAAGTGTGTCTTTCCAATGAAGAATGTTGGCCTCAAAAGCTTTGGCAAGCTTTGCTAAGATCCACACCCAATAAACATATAAGTCACTGTTCTATATTTTGTCAGCATGAAACTGAAGGTGTTAAAACACATGTTTTGATAGATGCTGTATAAGAAAGAGGCCTTCTCTTCTTGAATGCTTACTAGGTAAATCTCAGCATGATATCGTAAATATAAAGAGAATGCTTACGTTTATAACTTGTTTCTATATTACTACTTTCCAAGGAATATGTCCCTGTACATAAAAGCTTCTGAAATAAGTTATGTATTTCTATTTTTTTTTTTTTTTTTTTTTTTTTTTTGCTAAGAAAGACCATTTAATGTACGATTAAGTATTTTTCCAAAGATGTACTTTTTGGTTGACTATTTGGAGTCAGAATGTATTTATACATGGAAAGGAAGTAAAAATTCTTAGACTAGTCTTCCCCAAAGAGACATATTTTTAGCTTAGTACCATTAATGAACCCTACAACTCAATTTGGAAGACATTAGAATAAATGGATTTTATTACTTCCTTGAGGGCTTTCATTTAAAGAGACTACTTAGATTATGGCACCTCTGAAAACATGCTTTTGCTGGTACATATTGAGATGGGAAAATAATAGATCTTATCTAAAACAGCATTCCTCCTCCTAGCTCTCAGTGTGAGAATCATCTTTTTCAGTGGTGAAGGAATAAGGGCTGGCATTTATGGTTCAAGCAAATGCAGCCAGAACTCATGATTTTGCACCATCTAGTTATAAAGCTCTCACACATAATTTTTCTACTTTTCATTTTTCTTGTCTGTAAAATGGGCACATTAAACACCATTTCATCAGTATCTTTAATGGTTTAATTTTTTAAATGGATATGAAAGACCCTGAGTATTCCCACTTAGCACATCCTGGATGAAGTGGATTATGCAAATTTGTCTGATTGAGACTTGTGGCACAGTGTATCAGTCTCTAGGGTTCTCTAGAGGGACAGAAGTAATAGGATAGATGTATATATGAAAGGGAGTTTATTAAGGAGAATTGACTCACACAATTGCAAGGTGAAGTCCCATGATAGGCCGTCTGTAAGCTGAGGAGCAAAGAAGCCAAATAGTGGCTCAGTCCAAGCCCCAAAACCTCAAAAGTAGGGAAGCTGACAGTGCAGCCTTCAGTCTCTGGCCAAAGGCCCGTGAGCCCCTGGCAAACTACTGATTTAAGTCCAAGAGTTTAAAAGCTGAAGAACTTGGAGTCTGATGTTCAAGGACAGGGAGCATCCAGCATGCGAAGAAGCTGAAGGCCGGGAGACTCAATAAGTTTGCTCATTACACCTTCTTCTGCCTGCTATTTCTAGCAGTGCTGGCAGCGAATTGGATGGTCCACACTCAGATTGAGGATGGGTCTTCCCCTCCTAGTCCATTGATCCAAATGTTAATCTCCTCTTGCAACACTCAGAAATACCCAGATAACACCCAGAAACAATCATTTTCATCCTCCAATCCAATCATGTTGACATTTACTATTAACCAATACACACAGCAATCATGGCCAACATAACATTGACAGCTGATTTTCTGTATTGCTGTCACACGCTGCCCTTTTCAACTCAGCTTGTGGAAAAGGGCAAACCTTCCCCCACAGAGGAGGGACATTTCTTAGTTGAGGGTACACGAGTAGCTGAACTTTCTTGCTCAAAGCTCTTAAAATCTCTCATGGCTCCTTTATGCAAATTTAGTAATTAGGTAAAATTCTTTCCCCATTTGAGACAACAGGAAACTTCCACACTGGTGTTGAGTATGTATCAGTTCCTGTCTATGCATATTCAACAGTCATATTTATATAAACCCCAATAATATTGGTAGCTCTATAAATATCTTTTATAATCTTTGGATAAACTGGAAATCAAGAAAGTCAGGTTGTAATTATTTTTATTGAGTGTCTGTTATAACTAGCAACATACTTCACCCTCCTTGCCTTGAAGAGCGGAGCATTTATTTTTAACGTTTGGCCAACTGACCATTAAATCTAAAAAATGGATGCCACAGGCAACATGTCTTTCCTAATCCTGCAAAGAGATGTTCTCTAATGATTTAGGAACCTCAAACCAATTAAGTTCTCGCTCACCCCCAAAAGTTCAAGTGTCTCCATGATTCATGAGGAGTTATCTGTTATATTTATCAATAGCCAGCTATGGAATTGTGCTATTGTGTGAATGGATAGATTAGCCATGGTTAGATCCCCATCATCAGATACCCATGGCATAACTAATTGGTCATCACTGTACATAAGGCCTGTTTTTCCTTTTTTAAAATTTAGTTAGTATACAAGTTCATATTTAGTGAAGTGCATAATGCTGATTTACCTCCAATATACTATATTTTCAAGTAAATATATGGAAAAAATGCCACAAGTATCAGAAGAATGGAAATGTTAGTGTCTTTCCCCTTATGCTACAAAAACATGAAAGAAAAAAAAAATAAAAACAAGCAAACTATCTGCAGCCCTAACTGCCTTCTAAAGATGGGCCTACTTACAAGGAGGTTGATTTGTTATTTTGAGAACATGGATTAGTACACATGTCTAAATTTGGAAGTAAGATTTAGGGAGGGTTGAACTTTATTACATTTGAGAATGAGAAGATTTTAGAGCTCTCAGAATTAACTCAAATGTGAGATAACTGGGGAAAGAGGAACATGGGCTGGTATGGGAAACAGTTATGCTGTATGCACTGTTATATAGCCCCACTATTTGAATAATCTTTACAGTAACAGTATCGATTCATTTCTTTTGGAAAACAGTAAAGGGCTATGTACAGCTTCTGAGTGGATCATGACAGAAGTAACCAGAGCAGAATCAGTAAACACACTGGGCCATAATCCCCAGGACATTAGTAGAAACAGCAAGACGGCATAGGATTTCATAAACCATGGAAATGGTAGGGATCAGAGTCAATTATAGCCAAAGATGAAAGGAGGACAAAATTCTGCCTCCTTTTCTAGCCCTATCTGTATTTAATATCATGAAATCGTAAAGCTAGGAGAGAAACTAGTAAATCACCTTGTTTGCTCATTTTATTTAGAGTTTGTTTCTCTTTATGTCATTTGGATACTTTCTATTGCTGTGTTTAGAAATTTACTAATGTTTTCTTCTGCAGTGTCTCGTCTAATCTTCTGCTAAAGCCATTTACCATATTTTCCACCTCACTCATGGTAGTTTTTGTCTCTGTAATTGTAATTTAGATCTTTGTTTATGTCTTCCATTTCTCTATTTAACATGAACAATCTTTTCTCCAGCTTCTTAAATATATGAATACAGTTGTATTAATTATTTTAATGTCCTTTCCTAACAATTCTACCATCTGTGTAATTTCTGGGTTAGTCGTGGTTGGTTTATTTTCTCCTTATGATAGGTCTTATTTCTCTGCTTCTTTGTATGCTTGGTAACTTTTGATTGAACGCCAGATATTATGATTTAACATTTTGTGTGTATTGTATATTTTTGTTTTCTTATTTTTTTGTGTGTATTGTATATTTTGTTTCTCTTGAGATTTGTTCTGGGACACAGATAACTTACTCAGAAACAGCTTGATCCTTTTGAGTTTTGCTTATAAGCATCACTAGGTAGAAATAAAGCTGCATTTAATACAGGATAACTTTTGCCCAGCACTGAAAGAAACCCCTTCTGAGTTTTATACCAGTTTTCTATGCTGTCTGGTGGGAAAATAAACTATCCTCAGTCATCTTTGGGCTCTGATTATCTCTCCTCCAATTCTTTTGGGTGTCCCTACACTCCCTTTATGCAGTGCCCTGGTGGTTATGACTCACTGAAGGCTTTGATGTATCTTCCGCAGATCCCTGAAACCTTCTTTCTATTCATCTCTCTCCACTGTCTTTCATGGAGTACTGTGCTTTATGTGCCTAATATCCAAAGTCCTGAAAACTCATGTTTTAGGTATTCATCTAGTTATAGTATTGCTTATGATGATAAATCTTGTCCCTGCAACTCCATCTTGTCTGGAAGCAAGTCCAAATCATTTCATTTGAATCTCTGTTTTCATACAGATAAATATCCAATATATAAAGAAATCAATTTACCATAGTTTTTGAAAATAATTAAATAGAGACTGCATATTTTGTAGAGTCATACAGATGGGTTTTTTTACTGTAAAGGTCTTGTTCATGATCAACAATCACCATTTCTGATTTATTTTAATTCATTATTTTCACATATGGTCATTTTGAGAATGAAGACCAGTTTCTTAGGATACCCTGGTCATGTTTCATGTTATGCCAACAAGCCTCACTACTTTATTCTCATATGTATGTAAAAGTTCTCTAGCAGTTTCTTTGCCTTTTTTTAATTGCTGTTATTGTTGTTGTTTTAGAAAAACAAGTGGCAATACTCTACCAAGAGACTCTCAAAGGCTGAATCTGGAAGGAAAGTAACTTCTCAGCCAACAAATATTTAATTCCCTACTAATGCAATCAAAGATGATATTGTCATTGCATAATTCTTCTTATTTATTGTGCAGTTATCAACGTCTTGGATGTAGCTTTTTATTTTTCATAAATATTTTTATTCAACGATATATCAAATGTGATATCATACTAATTACCAAAATGGATAAACCATTATGAAATATGAGTTTGCTTTGAGGAATATCTTGATGAGTCTTTAAGCAACACCTTCCTAAGGTCAGAGGCTCAATGAATCTGCAAGGTTTTGTGATGTCTAAAACATTATCTGCTCACATGGAATATATATACACATATATATATGCATATATGTATATATGTGTATTTATATATAATATATAACATATATATTAATATATTATATATATTATATATTATATATATTAAACATTACACACAGCAATCATGGCCAACATAACATTGACAGCTGGTTTTCCAGATAATATATATATAATATATATCAATATTATAATAAATATACATAATACATATAAATATATAATATACTATATATTTATATGTATTATATATTTATTATAATATTTATATATTATATATTCTATACATAATATATAATATATATAATTTATAATATATTTGTTTATTATATATAATATATTTATTATTATATTTATTATTATAAATTATATTTATGTTTATTATATATTATTTATAATATATAAATAACATATATAATATATTTAATAAATTATAGTTTATATATATTATATAATATATATCATATATAATATAATATATAATATATATATAAATATTCCTTACAGGAAATATACAAGATGAAACTAGAGATCTTCTAGAAAGAAGTGTTCAACAACAAAATGAAACAAAACACAAACAAGCAAAACTATGAGATACATTAAAAAGACATAAGAGCCAACTAATATAGCCCTTGATGGTCAAAGCTGGAAAATTTTAAGCAAAAAAATCCCACATAACATTACATTATAACCCAATGTATTGTATTCATGCATTTATACTTAATAAATAAATAATTGTATAAACAGAAAGTAGAAGAGAATAGGCGAATATTTGAATGCGGAAGGACTCCAAGTAATATACATAGATACTCCATAAAGAGATAAAGAATGATTCCCACCTAAATGTGAACTGCACACAGCAGCTTCCTTCCAAAAAATACAGTATGGAAAGGGGGAAAAATGAGTAAATTTACAGTGGAATCTTGATGAACACTACTGCAGCAAAATGATCAAGGTTAACACCAATAGTGATTAGTCCCGTTGATGGCATATGCTCTTGATATGGAATTTTACCTCTTTGGTCTTTCTCCTGCAAACCCAGAATTCTATTTTAATCCTGAGAAAGATAGCACCCAAATCTTAATTGGAACAATCTGTAAAATTCCTGACACTCCTTAAAACTTTCAAGGGCATCAAAAACAAGGAATATCTGAGAAACTATTGCAGACCAAAATAGCCTAAAGAGACATGACAATTAAATGTAATGTGCTATCTAAAGTGGGATCCTGGACCGTAAAAAAGATACTAGTTGAAAACTGAAGAAGTGTGAATGAAGTATTGACTTTAGTTCATAATAACAAATCAACATTGGTTTATTAAGTGTGACAAACATGAATACCAATGTAGGCTGTCAATAATAGGAGACACCAAGTATAGGGTATATGAAACTTGGTATTATCTTCACGACTTTTCTGTAAATATAAAATAGCTTAAAATAAAGGATTTATTTATAATGCAAACAATAGGTTAATTTTTTTACTAATGAAAAGTCAAAGAGATTTGTTTGTTTTACATCTTCATCAGCTTATGCCACAGGTTACTAAGGCTTAACTTTTGTCAAGTAAGCTAACATTTAATTATAATTCACATTTTGGTACCATTCAGGTGCTATTTATAGTGCACTTTCTCATTTTTCACCTCATTTAATTTCTGTGTCAGGTGGGGTCTGAGGCAGGAAGGCAGATTTGTTTTTCTAATGAGAAGATAAATTTAAAAATTTACTCAATTTATCCACATCACAGAATTATTAACAAGCACAACTGAGATTATAAGTCAACTTTTATGATATCTTACCTGGCATTTCTATGTATCCCCCTTAAGAAAAACCATGCCATTGTTAAAAGGGAAAATATCTTTTCCTTTGACTATAATCATAGAGCAAAAAACATATTACTATACTGTTTTTGAAAGCTAAATAGCACTATTGTAGCCTATAAAACGGTGATGATAATATAGTTTCCTAAGTGACTTCCTCATATATAACTTTACTCTCCCTCTGGTGATAAGAACTGGGCAATTGATTGTACCTTTTTTTCTTCTACTGTATTTCTCAGGAAATGAAGTAAAGACAGCGGGCTTCATGGTGAGAATCCGTGTTATTGTGGTCATGACATATCACCAGGCAGTATTCAAGTAAAGAAGAATTTAACATTTGTGACAGTTCAGTGGTTCTATTACTGATGAATGAACAACAGCTCTACATATGCCTTTGGTAGGTGTTCTCAAAGTCTTTATGAGTTTTGGAGGCTATTTATTTAAAAAACATAAAATTTTCTAACTTTAACAGGTCATAGAAAACTAATACTTTACCAGAAAATCTAAATAGGCCTGTTGTGACATCACTATATACTAACTCACGCGACTAATTTACCAGTAAGTGTAAATAAAACACTGAGGAAAATTTAACTCTCTTCACACATTGTATACTTCTCTATACATTGCATTTGTATTTTAACTCCTAGAATTCATACTTTTTTAGTAACTAGTACAATACATTAATTTTAGGACAACGTCTTGTAAATAATGAGCACAATTTTTCTAGTTGCAGAAGAGTTGATGGAATTTCAACAGATATTAATCGATTACGAGGAATTTGCACCTACCTTTTATTTGACAATCACTAATGGCCCTTCCACACCTATATCCCACCATGTTTTCTTAGTAATTTTATGCTTTTACTCACAGTGGTCACTTGAAAATTCAGCAGCAAGATTACACAATTTTAATTACCTGCCATCTTTGAGAGCCATAAAATGGTAGCATAAGACCTAAGTACAGTCTTCACTGGGATTCTGTGAACCACTGTTGAATGAGGTTTAATCCCTTCTAGACTTACTCTGATGAAAGCCTCAAAATAATGATTTGAGTGGTTTTAGTCAGAGTCATTTATAAATGATAAGAAAGCCTTAGGCCTGGCACAGCGGCTCGTGCCTATTATTCCAGTACCTCGGGAGGCAGAAGTGGGAGGATCACTTGAAACCAAGAGTCTGAGATCAGCCTGAGAAACATAGTGAGACCATGTCTCTTAAAAATTATTAAAAATTAGTTGCACATCATGGTATATGCCTGTGGTTCTAGCTACTTGAGTGACTGAGGCAGCAGAATCTCTTGAGCCCAGGAATTTGAGGTTATAGTGAGCTATGATCATGTCACTGAAATTTTACTCCAGCCTGGGTAACAGTCTGAGACCCTGTCCCCCACCCCACCCCCCAAAAAAAATCCTTAGGAAAAGAAACATCCAGAAGAATCCAGAGAAATACTGCAACACACTCTCTGGCACACTTTTGAAAGTTAATGAGAACTTGCTGAGTGAATCAATGAAGAAGTCAACAAATCACTCAGGTGACATTTGTCATTCTTTATCAAGCAGCTAGAGCACTCTCATTAATTAAAAGTATCATAAATTCACTAGAATTAACAAACGAATATTAACAAAAGTCATGTTTTTAGTATCTGAGGAAGCACATTTATTAGGTGTTAAAGCAAGTCTTTTCTCACTTTATGGAAGACACGCAAACAAACCTGAAAGACTGGTGCTGTCCAGGAGAATCTTGAAACAACTCATACAAAAAGAAAGAGTTTTATTTGGAAGAGATTTATAAGAAGTGATATATGGCAAGCTATATTTAGCAAGAAATCTCAATCCTAATATTGATTCTGCTTAGCCAAACTTACTGGAAGGTAAATGCCAGATCCTCCAGGGAGAGCACAAGCTTTACAAATCACCAAATGCATAGCTCAGAGATCTGAAGTTAGTTGTTAATAAGGTTAGTGGTTGGTATCTGCTACCCACCTAGTCAGTGGCTGGCAACAGCAGAAGACATAGGTCAAAGGGAAGCCACTGCCAGACGTATAGTTCAAGATCTAGTAGATACAAGAAAAGCGGCTCAGCGGATGGAAGCTGTTAATCGGGAATCTTGGCATCTGGTGTGTGTTGGTGGATGCCCTGAACTACGAGACAGTAGGTAGCAGGAACAAAGTGAGTTTCTTGGCAGGGTCTGGACACATGACAATCAATAGAAGGTTGCAATAGGTTTGACAGTTGCTGCACCCACAGTTGGCTGGCTGGCAGCTGGTGGGCTCATTATTGTTCTCTTGGCAGTTGTCCAGGAATCAGGTTGGAAACTGCTGAGTAAGCAGAGGGGATCTCTTCAGCTCACGCTTCTAGAGCAGAGAAAAACAAATCAGGAAAAAAGAAAGTAACAATACCTCCCTAAAGAGCAGGAGCTATCATTTCTAGAGCAGCAATTGCTGAAAGACATGAAGTTAACAAAGTGAGTTTCAGACTTACAGAAGCTTTTTCAAATGTGCAAGTCATCTTCTAAGCAAATTTCCTATATATCCTCACTGCTTTCTGGCAGTTCCATATATTCACTCACTGCTGTCTTGCTGAGATTATTTTACCCAACATCATTCCCTTAATAGTTTGTTCAGATGCCAATGAAAGTGCCCTCCAGCCTTCTTGTTTAATTTTACTTGTAATTTTAAATATGTCAGCTATTAACCCTCATTCTTCTCATTATATCCAGGAAATGTTCAGGATCATAACTAGCAGAGATGAAATTTCCTCTTTAGGATAGGATGCAAGAGGGAGGGAGAATGTAAGTACTCTTCTCCGTAGATGGTGGATACAACATGTCAAAGAGTAGATTAGTGGCTTGCCAAACAAAAATGACTTCTCATTCTTGAAATTTTCACAGTTCCTTTTATTAACAAAATGAGAAAAATATGTATACAATGTGGTAGACTTTTTATAAAGTAAACTCTTCAAAATAAAATATTGTAATTTATTCTAAGATTCTATCCAGATCCTATCTCCATAAAAATTTACCCATTTAAAAAACATACTAGGCTAGGCGCAGTGGCTCACACCTGTATCCCAGCATTTTGGGAGGCCAAGGCAGTTGGATCACCTGAGGTCAGGAGTTCGAGACCAGCCTGGCCAACATGGTGAAACCCTGTCTCTACTAAAAATACAAAAATTAGCTGGGCATGGTGGTGGGTGCCTGTAATCCCAGCTACTAGGGAAGCTGAGGCAGGAGAATTGCTTGAAACCGGAAGGCGGCGGTTGCAGTGAGCCGAGATTGTACTACTGCATTCCGGCCTGGGTGACAAGAGCAAAACTCTGTCTCAAAAACAAAAGCAAGCAAGCAAGCAAGCAAACAAACAAACAAGAACTAGCATGTAAAATTCAAATTAATTGGAACCCTACCTGCGGTGAATTGGATTCCAAAGTCCTGAGAGATTCTGCAAATGTTTTTACAGACCCTCCTGAGAATTAGAGAATTCACTAAGATTTGTTTGGAGCTTGGTCTTATTTCTGCTTCAACCTGATTTAGTTTATTATTTCATTTTTTAAAATCTAGCCTATTAAAATCTCAATCTATTTAAAAGATTTTTGATATATGGGTCCAAATCCGCAGCTGGACTACAGTGATGAGTATCTGGTTCACCGCCTCCTCAATACCACTAAGTATTGTTAGCATATTTATTTTGACAGTTTGATATGAAAAATAGTATTTAATTACTGAACTAACAAGCAGTCATTAGACGACTGCTGAGGCTATTATGGTATATTTGATTATTTAGCTTTCTAGTTGTGGATCTTGATTGTCAATTTTAATATCACTCAGTAAATGTATCTTTCATTTTACAAAGAGGTATTTTTCTCAAAGACACAGAAGAAAATGAACACTTTTAGAGTAGTTTTGATGGATTCTGTATTGCCAAATTAAACTTTGCTTTGAGAAATATGGCGAGTTTTCAGAAAAAAAAATAAAGCCTATTTCTGGCCTATCACTTAGAGGCTCATATTTGGAGAGTTGTAATTGGACCCAAGAACTTGATTTACTTTGAGGATACATCTACAAAGCCTGGTTAGAAATCCACTGGATGAGAAAATCCTACAGGCATTTGACAAATTATCAAAGTCACTGATTAGTATGCCTATATAAAATAAAAACAAACTCATTGCATTCCAAAAGATCTTAAGATAGAAACAATTTCCCATTGAAACTTCTTGGGGAAAGCTCTTATACAACTTTCACCAAATATTTTCTTTTGCGGATCTCCCCCTGACACACATATATCAAATTGCCTTGACATCTGATAGATAGATTAGATTACAGAGTGACACATTGGATTAAAGGTTTAGTAGTGTGCTGCTTTCATATGCCAAAGGATTAACATGGTGATTTTTCTAAACTGCTTGTTTATAGATGTAGAAGATTCCGTAAAATGAGTATCGATGAAAATGAACTGTGGTTAGCACCTAGAATAATGCTAAATGTATAACAGCAACTTAAAAATATTTGTTGATTAAATGATGCTGAATAATGTGTTTGAAGACATAATTTTGAATAATGGTATTCAGCTGTGTTTCAGCAAACATAGTTTGAGACTATCCCCGAGGAAACGTTTTTTCTTTCAAGATTTACCTCTCCCTGTCTTTCTTTTTCTTCTACATTTTTACCCTCTCCTCACACTACTGGGAAGGAAACAGAAAGCATTTTGTTTAACTCACACTTGCACTCTAATAATAAATAGAGTAATGAAGTGTAGGTCTCTTTATGGAAAACGACATCAAGTATGCTTTAAAATATAATAGTCTCTTTACCCTGTGGATGAGAAAGTTTTGTAATCAATTCATAAATTTGTGTTACAGATATTTCTTGTGGGCCATCATCACCTCCAAGATGCAGCTCATGCTGACTTGACAATACCAGATATTTATAACCAACTTGAATTTCATAGAAAATAGAAAATGCTCTTCTATTTTAGTGTAGAATGAAGACTCATCAATACAACTGTCCTGAGAGCAAACAGGAGCAGACAACATGTCATGTGTGGGCCGCATAAAATTTCCTTGTGTGGTCTTTTTTTTTGGGGGGGGTGAACCAACTACCTTTATTTTGTATGTGTGTGATAAAACATACATAACAAAATTTACCATTTTAACCATTTTTAAGTATATGGTTATTGCAGTGGCATTAAGTACATTCGCATTGTGCAACCATCACCACCATTCATGTCTGGAATATTTTCATTCTCCCAAACAGAAACTCCATACCCATCAAATATTAACTCTCCATTCTTCCCTCTCTTCCATCCCTGGCAACCACCATTTTACTTGCTGTCTCTATGAATTTGACAACTCTAGATACCTTGTATGAGTGGAATCATACAATTGTTTGTCCTTTTGTGATTGCTTTATTTCATTTAGCAGACTGTGATTAAAGTTCATCCACATTGCAGCATACATCAGAATTCCCTTCTCTTTTAAGGCCAAATAATATTTCTTTGTATGTATATACCATATTTGGCTTATGCAAGTTTTTTTGTTGATAGACATTTGGGTGGCTTCCACCTTTTGGCTATCATAAATGATGCTGCTGTAAACATGAGTGTACAAATATCTGTTTCAGTCCTTTTCAAATCTTGTTTTGTTTTTGTTTTTGTTTTTGTTTTTGTTTTGAGACAGAGTCCAGGGTCCAGGCTAGAATGCAGTGGTACGATCTTGGCTCACTGTAACCTCAATCTCACAGGCTGAAGTGATGCTCCCACCTCAACCTCCTGAGTAGCTGGGACCAAACGTGTGCCACCACACCTGCCTAATTTTTAAATTTTTTTGTAGAGACAGGGTTTTTCCATGTTGTCATGCTGGTCTCTAACTCCTAGGCTCAAGTGATCCTCCTTCCTGGGCAACCCAAAGTGCTGGGATTACAGGCACGAGCCACTGTGGCTGGCAGCTTTCAAATCTTTTAAGAATATATCCGGAAGTAGAATTGGTGAGTCATTTGATTAATTCTGTCTTTAATTTTTGGGGGAATGTCACTACTGTCTTCCGTAGCAGCTGCACCATTTTATACTTCCACTTGCAATGCACAAGGGCTCCAATTTCACCACATTCTCACCAATGTTATTTATTTATTTTTTAATATATATACTTTTTATTGCATTTTAGGTTTGAGTACATGTGAAGAACATGCAAGATTGCTGCATAGGTACACACATGACAGTGTGATTTGCTGCCTTCCTCCCCATCACCTGTATCTGATATTTCTCCCCATGCTATCCCTCCCCAACTCCCCACCCCCTGCTGTCCCTCCCCTTTTTCCCCTCGACAGACGCCAGTGTGAGATGCTCCCCTCCCTGTGTCCATGTGTTCTCATTGTTCAGCACCCGCCTATGAGTGAGAATATGCGGTGTTTGATTTTCTGTTCTTGTGTCAGTTTGCTGAGAATGATGGTTTCCAGGTTCATCCATGTCCCTACAAAGGATGCAAACTCATCGTTTTTGATGGCTGCATAATATTCCATGGTGTATATGTGCCACATTTTCCCTGTCCAGTCTATCATCGATGG
>PVKV010032930.1:0-19258 GCA_004027835.1 Alouatta palliata
GCCCAGGCTGGAGTGCAATGGCGCGATCTCGGCTCACCGCAACCTCCGCCTCCTGGGTTCCAGCAATTCTCCTGCCTCAGCCTCCCGAGTAGCTGGGACTACAGGCACGTGCCACCATGCCCAGCTAATTTTTGTATTTTTAGTAGAGACGGGGTTTTACCATGTTGACCAGGATGGTCTCGATCTCTTGACCTTGTGATCCACCCGCCTCGGCCTCCCAAAGTGCTGGGATTACAGGCGTGAGCCACCGCGCCCGGCCTTTTTTTATATATATTTACCTTTTTTTTTTTTTTAATTTATTTTTAAAGACGGGGTTTCACCATTTTGGTCAGGCTGGTCTTGAACTCCTGACCTCAGGTGATCCGCCCGCCTTGACCTCCAAAGTGCTTGGATTACAGGCGTGAGCCACCACGCCCGGCCTTTTTAAGTGCTTGGATTACAGGCGTGAGCCACCGCGCCCGGCCCCTTTTTTTTTAAAGAAGGCAAGTGCCGTGGTTCACGCCTATTATCCCAACATTTTGGGAGGCTGAGGTGGGCAGATCATGAGGTCAGGAGCTCGAGACTAGCCTGGCCAACAAGGTAAAACCCTGTCTCTACTAAAAATACAAAAATTAGCTGGGTGTGGTGGCAGGAGCCTGTAATCCCAGCTACTTGGGAGGCTGAGGCAGGAGAATCACTTGAACCTGAGAGGCAGAGGCTGTAGTCAGCCGAGATTGCGCCACTGCACTCCGGTGAAAAGCCTGGGTGAAAAGACCAAGACTCCATCTCAAAAAAAAGAAAAAAAAGGAAGAAGAACAAAGAGCTCCACATCTATTAGACAAAATGATACATACTCTGCTTCCTTACTAGTCAGACTGCCAAGAATCATTTGCTTTTCCTCTTGTAGGTTTAAACAAACACAAAAGGAACTGTGCTCCTATGTACAGCTAATGCTTTTCCACGGGACTTGAAGAACTGAGGCACTGGAGACATTTCCTCTCTATAAACCCAAACAGAACACTTTGCTTCTTTTCTCTTAGCATATAGTTGGTAGTTTGTATTTCCAGGCCATCGCTGTACATGTTTGGCAAGGGCCTTCAATTTTCTCAGTACAATATTTTATCTAGTCACTGAAGGCCTCACGTTGTACCTTGAATTTATATGCCAAGAAAAAGACAGACTGAAAAGAAGACCTTCAGTATCATCTTCCTGAAATATATCGGACTCTACAAATGAGCTAGAAGACTCAGATCCAATTCCCAGTGTCTTGCAGTGTGATCTCTAGACTGCTCTTTAATCTTTCTGTACCTCCAGTTTTTCCATCCTGGAAAACAGGGATTGTATTACCTGTGCCTCCTTGAATTCAGACTCTTACTACTGAATGAGAATATTTTTATTTCTATAATTTGTGAAACAACCACCATTCAGAAGACTCAGCAAATAAAGCACAAATGTTGTTTCTCCCTTCTGTCAGAACTGCCACGTAGAAATCCTCAGCAAAACCTAAGAGAAATCCCAAAGCAGGTAATTCCCTCAGAAAGTAGTTATGATTTCCCAGTCTACAAATACCATACATAAGAATCCATGCATAAGGGAGGGCACATGTTTTCAGGACCTCCTGGGGCTGTGACATAGGAAAAAAAAAGAAAAAAATACCGGGAAGCAAGAGGACAGGCAGGACCTTCAGATGCCAGATGGCTGGAGAAGCAGGTCACTGCATATCAGGCTACATGAAGAAATTATCGCTCTAGACACAATACCTTTAACAACCCCATTGCAGTTTTACCTCAGAGTTTAAAGCACTTACTTAATGTTTACAAAAACAAATACTTTCTCTGGAGAGGAACTGCCCTAAAGGTGCTGTAGGGCATGGGGACAGCTGTCCGGCGCAAGCGCAGATGGCCATAAGATGGCGTCCGTGGCGGCTGCACGAGCAGTTTATGTGTCCGTGTAGGACAAAGGGGTGACAAAAGCAGTATGAGGTGTGAGATAATTTAACATTTAAGATAGTGTTGTACAATAGTTTTTGAGTTACTGGTATACTTCTAAATACACAATTTTAAGCAGGACACCAAAAGGAATTATTAAAATGCAAATACTGGTTGTAAAAAACCCAGTTTGGAAACTTGAAAAGACTTTCTAATCATCACACTTTCTATTTGGTCACGCTTTGGTCTGTTACAACAAAGAAGTTTACTGTTCTGTCAAGGCTCTCCACAAGTCCAAGTTTACCCATTGTTCCAATACACACTGTCTTTGGTACCAACTTGACATTAGATTCTATTAATATCTCTTAGCTGGAGCAAATTTTATCTCCAAAGAGTGCATCAGGTGGCTTCCAGTCAGCTAAACACTCCATTTGACAGATACCACCATGAATTAACACTGTGATTTACAATATCAATCCTAAAATATATCTTATATCCTGATCAGAATGTAGCACACTCCTATGAAGGATGAGTGGCATACAAGTTAAAAACTCCCAGCCGGCGCAGTGGCTCACTCCTGTAATCCCAGCACTTTGGGAGCCTGAGGCAGATGGATCATGAGGTCAGGAGATCAAGACCATCCTAGCTAACATGATGAAACCCTGTCTCTATCGAAAATACAAAAAATTAGTCAGGCGTGGTGGCACACGCCTGTAGTCCCAGCTACTTGGGAGGCTGGGGCAGGAGAATCACTTGAACCTGAGAGGCAGAGGTCACAGTGAGCCAAGATTGTGCCACTGCACTCCAGCCTGGCAACAGAGCAAGACTCCGTCTCAAAAAAAAAAAGAAGGCCAGGTGCAGCAGCTCATGTTTGTAATCCCAGCACTTTGGGAGGCCAAGGCAGGCAAATTACTAGGTCAGGAGTTCAAGACCAGCCTGGCCAATATTGTGAAACCGTGTGTCTACTAAAAATACAAAATTTAGCTGGGCGTGGTGGCAAGCACCTGCAATCCCAGCTACTCAGGAGGCTGAGGCAGGAGAATCACTTGAACCTGAGAAGTAGAGGTTGCAGTGAGCTGAGATCGTGCCACTGTACTCTAGCCTGGGCAACAGAGCGAGACACAGTCTCAAAAAAGAAAACCACTAGCTATAGTCTGGGCGCAGGAGCTCATACCTGTAATTCCAGCACTTTGGGAGGCCAAGGCCGGCAGATCACCTGAAGTCAGGAGTTCCAGGCCAACCTGACGAACATGGAGAAACCATGTCTCTACTGAAAAAAAAAAATACGAAATTAGCCGATCGTGGTGGTGCATGCCTGTAATCCCAGCTACTCGGGAGGCTGAGGCAGGAGAATCGCTTGAACCCAGGAGGCAGAGGTTACAGTGAGCTGAGATTGAGCCACTGCACTCCAGCCTGGGCAACAAGAGGGAAACAATGTCTCAAAACAAAACAAAACAAGCAAACAAACACAAGCTGTAGGTCAGGCACCTGTGACTCATACCTGTAATCCCGCCGAGGCAAGAGGCCAGGGGTTCAGGGCCAGCCTGGCCAACATGGCAAAATCCCATCTCTACTAAAAATACAAAAAAAAAATAGCCAGGTGTGGTGGCACACACCTGTAATCCCAGCTACTTGGGAAGCTAAGGCAAAAAAATAGTTTAAACTAGGAGGTGGAGGTGGCAGGGAGCCAAGATTATTCCACTGCACTCCAGCCTAGGTGACAGTGGGAGACTGTCTCAAAAAAAGAAAGAAAAGAAACAAATGTTTCTATGGCACACAACTAGAAAGAGTAAAAAGACCTAATAGCTATTATAGAGCTATATCCAACCCTCCCTGCCAGAACCCAGTAACTTACTTAAAAATAAATGTAAGGCCCACGTGGCTCACGTGTATAATCCCAGCACTCTGGGAGGGTGGGGCAGGTGGATCACCTGTCAGGAGTTCCAGACAAGTCTGGCCAACAAGGCAAAATTCCGTCTCTATTAAAAATACAAAACTGGGTGTGGGGTGGGCGCCTGTAATCCCAGCTATTTGGGAGACTGAGGCAGGGAGGCAGAGGTTGCAATGAGCCGAGATCACACCACTGCACTCCAGCCTGGGTGACAGAGTGAGACTCTGTCTCAAAAAAAAAAAAAAAAAGATGTAAAATTATTGAGGACACTTTCTTGACAGGAACTATGCGTGGTTTATGGGGGGAGGCAGTCAGAGGCCTTAATATGGTGACATGAGTAAAGACCTGAACAAAAAGGGGAGCAAGCCACGTGGGTATGTAGGCGCAGAGGTTCCACTAAGTAGAGGGAAAAAGTGTCCTGAAGTAAATTCACTTCTGTGACATTCTCCACACATCCACCAACTAGACATCCCCTTTGGATGTCCTATTGCCACTCCCATGCGCCCTGCAAGATCTCTCTGACTTCCAGGTTCACTATACTCTGCCAGACATGTAAACCCGAATCTAGACTCACACTGTGGGAATCACTTTCTTCCCCAACTACCCAACTCCTATTGTAACATGACACTCCTTTCGAAACGTTACATCTCTTTCTTCCCCTTCATTCCCAAGCCAACCCAGAAGTATAGAAATTATAGAACAAGAGCCGGGTACGGTGGCTCACGCCTGTAATCCCAGTACTTTGGGAGGCTGAGGCAAATAATTTGAGGCCAGGAGTTCGAGACCAGCCTGGCCCACATGGTGAATCCTCATTTCTACTAAAAATACAAAAATTAGCCAGGTGTGGTGGTGCATGCTTGTAATTCCAGCTACTTGGGTGGCTGAGGCAGAAGAATCCTTGAACTCAGAAAGTAGAGGCCGTAGTGAGCCAAGATTGCACCACTGCACTCCAGCCCAGACAAGAGCGAAACTCTGTCTAAAAAATAAAAATAAAAAAATAAAGTATAGAACATAAATATTGGCATGGACTTAGATGTCATCAGTGTAACTCCATCTTACTGAAACTCTTATTACTCAAGTCTCTGAAGTATCAGACCAAAAGATCTATTATTACACCATTCTTGGATATTTTTCATTCAAGTACCATACGTACTGCTCACAAATTAATGTTCCTTACACATTGCCTTCATCATGTTACTCATCTCACATTCCTTATCTATAACTGAATATTCTCCTTTTACTATCCTACCTACACACTATGCCCATTTCATCTTCTAAATTTTCGTCTTCATTCATGTTCCTTTCTTTTCAAAGACTAGTCATGTACAGTAGTGAGAAGGGGCCAAAGAGTAGAAAAAGGAGTTCCACCTATAACTGACTGCGAACAATCAACTAAGACAACTCAGTACCTTTCGACCAGCCTCGTGTTCTTTTCTTTAATAAGCCTTTTCTACTTTCTTACCTATCCAAACTTGACCTATTTTTAAAGCCCCTTTTCAGAGAGCTTTCCATACTAAGCCAGCCTTCACTGATTTCTCCTGTCTCAGAAATTCTATAATATTTGTTTGTCATAAAATCTAGCATTTGTAATCTCTCTCCTCCCAACACTTTGCAAATCCATTAATACCTCTGTCCAAACATTTATTAGCTCTGCCTTGTTTCATGTTCAGCTGGACTAAAACTCATTCAGGGCAGGGATCATGATTCTGTCTCTCCAGTAGGGCCTTGCAGAAAATAGCTCCTATATTTTTAGCTCTTACTATGTGCCATATATTGTATAAAGTACTGCACATACTTTATGTCACTTAATCATCACAATAATGTTGTGTTATTGATATTATTCTTTCTACTTTACAGAAGAAGAAACAAAGGCATGAAGAGGTTAGGCTATAGTTGCATATCTTGGAAAAGACAGCTGGGATATGAACTAAATTGTCTTCTGAAGCCGGCACAAAGTAGACTGCAAACAAATTATTTGTTGAATATCCGATCGTTTCATGCGTGCTAATGGTCTTGTCATGCCAAATAACTAATGAAAGCAGAAACCATGCCCACTGGCTTCTGGGAGAGTTGGGGAAAGGAAATGCCCTTCTTTGCTGAGTACTCTTCAGGTGCTAGGTTCAGTGCCAGGCATTTCATTTTCAACATCTTATTTACTCTGTGAAGACTCAAAACTACATTCTCTTCAATACCTGCTGTAATTCCTCCATCAGATATTTGCCCAAAATGTCATCCACTCTTAATCGAGCAAAATGCTCCCAGATGTGATGTACACCGCTTCTAGGCCTCCCAGTTCAAAGAAGAGGACAAAGCCGCTCCAACTTAAAATCGGTCAGCAGGATTTAAAACCTCCACTTAAAAAAGCATTTACCACGAATCTGGCCTTATTCGGTACAGGGCACTCTGTTCTTCGTTCTAACGCTCAAGATCTCATTTATCAAGCACTATAACCTTGTGCGGTAGGTGACATTTTCCTCACTTCACAGTCACATAAAATAACGTCCAAATAAACGACATTGTTGATCCGAAGTCGCATGGCCAATGACAGATTCGGGACTAGAATCCAGGTCTCCTGACTGTCAACCCTATTCCACTCCCCCAGCAGACACCATAGGTGGTATCCAATTTATCCTGATCTCGCTGGGCTAGGGTCAGAGTTATAACAAAAGCGCTGAAATACTTTTCATTCAAAAGATATTTACTGGATGCCTGTATAACGATCTTGTAGGTTCAAATACCATGTCTTCCACTTATTCGCAATGTGACATGGAAAGAGTCATTTCACCTCCCCAAGCCCCAACTCCCTTCTCCATAAAAGGAGGTAATAGAACCTACCAAAAAGTAACGTCGTGAGAAGTTACTGAGATGAAAGGGAAATATCTGGCACAGTGTCTGGCATACGGCGGGCGCCTAGTAAGTATGGGCTCCCTTTACCTACCCCCTCCGCCCCGACAATACTCGGGTTCACCCTTTTAGACCTTTGCCACAGGGTGTCCAAGCGGCCTCCGGGGTTCCCAGGCGCCCGGGCCAACCGCACTGCCATACCTGCATGGAGTCAGCGCTGACGATCTCACCACCGAGCCGCTGGCCTAGTTGCAATGCCAGCGTGGATTTGCCGGTGCCCGTGGCCCCGAGAATCACTACAAGAGGTAGGGTTCTTTGCAGGTCCCGGAGCCCACGGCCCACAGGAACTGCTCGTGCAGCCGCCACGGACGCCATCTTATGGCCGTCTGCGCTTGCGCCGGACAGCTGTCCCCATGGCAACCGTCTGTGCGCCTGCGCGGATCTGAGGCTTTGTAACAAGGTTACTTAGGGAGGGAGCGGCAGCACCCGGGTGACGTGACTGCACTCAACTAGCTGGTGTCAGAACCGCAACAACCTGCCCTCTTAAATGGTACATCTAGCAACCCTATCTAAATAGATCTGTCCTTATTATTCTTTCACAGCACTCAATTATTTTTCTTCATAGCACTTATTACAATATACAATTATAAATAGGTATTTTGTTTTTTGTCTGACGTCTTGGGACAAATTCTTCCTAGATCATTGCTGTATCTCCAGTGCCTAGCCCAGTACCTGGTACCGAATAGACAGACACCCAGTACTTGTTAAATGAAGAGGAGAATGACTTGCCGGTCTAATGCCCGAGGCAGTGAGCTCAGAGGTGTGGCATTCTCCAGAATGAGATATGCCCAGTTCTCAGGCCAGGGCAACTGCTCTAATATTTTCATACCATAGTACAACCTCATACTCAATCAGAAGGCAAACCTTTGGCCTGGTGCAGTGGCTCAAACCTGTAATCCCAGCATATTGGGAGGCCAAGGACGGTGGATCACCTGAGGTTAGGAGTTCAAGACCAGCCTGATCAACATGGGGAAATCCCGTCTCTACTAGAAATACAAAAATTAGCCAGGCGTGGTGGCGCATGCCTGTAATCCCAGTTGCTCGGGAAGCTGAGGCACGAGAATCGCTTGAACCCGGGAGGCGGAGGTTGCAGTGAGCCGAGATCGAACCATTGCACTCCAACTCGGGCAACAAGAGCAGAACTCTGTCTCAAAAAAAAAAAAAGGCAAACCTTTTCATTTCATTGGCCAAAGAATGCAACAGGTGGGGTGAGAACGGAGAAAAACAGGTAAACTACAATCTGCAAAATAGGAAGAGGAAAAGGAAGGCAGGTAGAAAGGATCATGAAAACTGGCTGGGTGCCTGGCTCACGCCTGTAATCCCAGCACTTTGGGAGGCCGAGGTGGTCATATCACCTGAGGTTGGGAGTTCCAGACCAGCCTGACTAACATGGGTGAAACTCCATCTATACTAAAAATACAAAATTAGCTGGTCGTGGTGACACATGCCTGTAATCCCAGCTACTTGGGAGGCTGAGGCAGGAGAATCACTTGAACCCAGGAGGTGGAGGTTGCAGTGAGCCAAGATCATACCATTGTATTCCAGCCTGGGCAACAAGAGCGAAACGCCTTAAAAAAAAAAAAAAAAAAAGATTAAAATTGTAGCAACCTTCAGGTTAAAATGGAAGTGGAAAAAATTAGAACCAGAGAGGACCAAAATTCCACAGACCACACCATTTTAAGAAAGGGCTTTGGAGTAATATAGAGCTGGGTTCAAATCCCAGCTCTGTGGCCTTCATTAACTTCACTTCTTTTTTTCAGACAGGTTCTTGCTCTATTGCCCAGGCTGCAGTGCAGTGGTACAAGCTCACAGCTCACTGCAGCCTTGACCTCATGAGCTCAAACAGTCCTCCCACCTCAATACCCCATCATCCCACCCCAGCTGGGACTGCAGACCCATACCACCACGCCCACTATTTTTTTTTTTTTCTTTTTGAGAAATGAGGTCTCACTATGTTGCCCAGGCTGGTGTCCGACTCTTGGGCTCAAGTGATCCTCATGCCTGGGCCTCCTAAACTGTGGGAATTATAGGAGTGAGCCAGCACTCCTGGCGTAACTTTACCTCTTAACCTCAGTGTTCTTATCTTTAAATTCATCTCAAGATTGCCATAAGGAGAAAATGAAGTAATGTCTGAAAAGTGCCTGCTACAATGCCCTGGAACATAACACCCACCATTTGTTGAATACTTTGTATTATGATAATGGTAACACCCCATTTGCCTCTCTAAAGGGGTAAAAGCAGCAGGCGAAGCGCGTAGAAATTTTCAGCAATGTGTAAAGGTGCCTAAATAACTATTCTACTAACCACTTGTTAGCCAGTTTTAGAATTCTAATTGCTTTTTCGCTGAGATTGGCTCTGTCTAACTCTCAGTTCATATCACCAGGATCCCCTGGGCCAAAGGAGTGACCCTTGCAAGTTTCAAGCATTTGACAGGCCTGCTGGAATGACTGCTAACACAGTTCTCAATCCCTTGAATCACCACTGGCATAACGGCCACTCTTGCAGACCCAGCCTAAACCTTGTTGCCACCTAGATTGTTCGGAGCATACCAGTTCCCAGTTCTGGGTCCCCTGTACCTCCTTTTCTCAATCCAGCCTGCTTTGATCAAAAGCCCTGTTCTCTCCAATTTGTGGTACCCACCTGGGGCTGGGTTTAAAGTGGAAATGCATGGCCACATATTGGCAGACACTCTCACATGATGGTTGTTAACTGTAGAACCTTTGCCTAGAGACTTTCAGAGGGTACAGTTACCATGACAACCACCAGAAAGATGGCAGGCCAGAGAAATGATGCAATTAAAGGAAAAGGGAGGCTGATTTCATGATGACAAGCTGACCATGACAGAGTATTCTCACTCACAGATGGGATAGCACTGTCCAAGTCATGACCAGGTGACTATTACTAGAAAGAGAAAAAAGATGGGGGTGGAATTTACCACCAAGAGACCAGATGAAGAGACTTGTTACCAAGGCAACTAGGGAGAAAGGAATGGAAAAATGGAGCTTCACCATAGCAGCAGAAAATTGCTTCTAGCCAAGCAACACAGGACTGTTGCTATAGAAACAAAGAGAACAGGGATCCTATAGACCATGGGGAGAATTATCACCGAAATGCTGAGCAGGAAAGACTCCTAAATCAGAATGGAGCCTGTGGCCCAAAACAAATGAGGAGAAGTGAAAAAAAACATAGGACCATTTCCATTCATCGTAATTCTATTAGTCCTACCAAAAGAGAATGGGAACATTATTTTTAAAAATACCTTAGGCTATTTTATTTGCAGCTTTGTTTGTCTCCCTAGTGATCTTCTGAACTCTACATTATACTAAAAATAGGTGCTGAAAGATATTCTGTAACTTGAAATCCAAATTGGAGACATTAAGTTCAAGGGAAAACTGGGAAATTGAAGTCTATGACCAAGAGATAATAAGTATTCTTTTAAAAACTACATAAAACCCTCTAATGGGAAGCTTTGCAGGGTAAAAAAGAGACAAAAGAAGGCAAAAGGGAGTCAGGAAAGCTAATTGTACTCTTGCCTAGGTATTGGCTCTGACTCCCCTCCCCTTTCTGTGAGGCCAGAGGGGAAGTAGCTCACTGTGTTCTGGAAGGAGGCTAAAAAAGAGTCTCTCACTTACAATGTATGTATACGTCTAGAGGTGATGGATGCGGAATCCCACCTCCAACATGCTTCATGCGTTACAGATTATCATGGGCAAAGAAATTCCGGTTTTGGCAAAAATGCCAAAATAAGTTCAGCCTGGAAGAGCATATCTAAAATGCAGAAATTAGATACCAGGGAAATTAGATACTCAAATTACTTGGAGAGTAATAATTCCTTACCTGCCTTACTGAACGCCCACAGTTAGTCATTTAATTCTCACCCACAGTGTGCGTGAGTTATACATTAAAGGCAGACATATAGTTAGGCTTTCTGCAACTACCTCACCTTCTTTAGGAAATTGAGAGCAATACATAGGGTGGGATGGGCACAGAAAGATGGCAGGAAAGGAGAAAGTTGGGGAAGCGCAAAAAGATAGGGAGGAAAATCTCAGTGATGACCCATGAATATTTATTCAATAGTATTTGCTAGCCTATGTATACCTGAAATAACACATTTAAAATTTATTTTAAAAAAGAAAGAAATTTGGCTGGGCGTGATGGCTCACACCTGTAATACCAACACTTTGGGAAGCCTAGGTGGGTGGATCACCTGAGGTCGGGAGTTTGAGACCAGCCTGACCAATACAGAGCAACCCCATCTCTACTAAAAATAAGAAAATTAGCTGGGCGTGGTGGCGCGAGCCTGTAGTCCCAGCTACTTGGGAGGGTGAGGCAGGAGGATTGCTTGAACCTGGGAGGCAGAGGTTGCAGTGAGCCGAGATCACGCCATTGCACTCCAACCTGGGCAACAAGAGCAAAAGTCCATCTAAAATTAAAAAAAAAAAAAAAAGAAATTTACAGGGAGAAGGCAAAAGATAAAGCCATTAGAGTAATAGGGCCAGACTAAAAGCAGATCATCCAAAGAGTGCAGATGGAATTCTAGAGGATGTGGTGACATTTAGAACAGAAAAAGGAAGATGCTATGGGGGGCCTGAAGCATCTGTCTCCAAGGTAAGAAGGAAAGTTTGGTCAAAGACAAACACTAGCTTTTTAAAAATTTATTTATAAAAGTTTATAATAGAGATGAGGTTTTGCCATGTTGGCCAGGCTGGTCTTGAACTCCTGGCCTCAACTGATCCACCTGCCTCAGACTCCCAAAGAGCTAGGATTACAGGCGTCAGCCACCGCACGTGGCCAACAAGCTTTTTGGTACAACCTTAGATGCTTTTGCAGCCCAATCTTCATGCTAATTAGCTATCCCAGATAAAAAATATTTTGTTTGGGGACTTGGGGCAAGCTATTTATTAGAGTTTTGCAACATAGTTCTTGTTTGAGGCCTCTAAAGACTATTTGTAAAATTCAAACAATAAAATTCATTTTAAACTCTAAAATATATATATATATATATATATATATATATTTCTTGTGGGAGATATTTTATGATGAACATGGTTCTTATATTAGATTCCAAGGCCTGTCATAAATTACCACAAACTTCATGGCTTAAAGCAAGGGAAATTGGCAGCGCATGGTGGCTCATACCTGTAATCCCAGCACTCTGGGAGGCCAAGGCAGGAGGCCAGGAGTTCAATACCAGCCTGGCCAACATGGCGAAACCTCATCTCTACTAAAAATACAAAAATTAGCTGGGCATGGTGGTGTGCGGCTGTAGTCCCATCTATACGGTCAGGGTCAGGGCTGAGGCACGAGAATCACTTGAACTCAGGAGGCAGAGTTTGCAGTGAGCAGAGATTGCGCCGCTACACCTGAGCCTGGGCCGCAAAGCCAGACTCTTTTATCTCAAAAAAAAAAAAAAAAAGAGAGAGAGAGAGAAATTTATTTTCTCGTGATTCTGGAGGCTAGAAGTCTGAAATCAAGGTGTCCACAGGGCCAAGCTCCCATGCTTCCCTCTAGGGAAGAATCCCTCCCTTCTTCCTCTGGCTTCTGGTGGTTGCCAGCTGTCTTTCGTTGTTCCTTGTTTTATGGTAGCATAATCCCCATCTCTACCTCTGTCTTCACATGGATGTTTTCCCTCTATGTGTGTCTGTGTTCAAATTTCTCTCTTCTTGGGACATTGGTGATTGAATTTGGGCACGTCCTAATCCAGTATGACCTCATCTTAACTTGACTACATCTGCAAAGACCCTATTTCTGAATAAGGTCACTTTCGCAGTTCTGCAAGGACATGAATTTTGGTGTTGGGGAGGGGAAGACAATATCCCCATTCCCTAGTACAGTGCCTACGAGTAATCACAATATATCACATTGGGCCAGTAAATTGCTATTTACATTACTATTTCCATTGGCTATTGGCCAATTCAAATTTGAACTTTGGGGAGCATCAGAATTGCTCAAAGTAAGTGAGACAAAGAAGAGAGGAGAGCTCACTTTGTTACAGGGCTTGTGTCACACCTAAAGTTAAGTTTTAGGGTTTGCTCCAGAGCACACCAGAATGTTCTCAGAGGGAGCTTACTTCTGGCCTGTAGAGCCCTCTAAGATAGCCTGCAGCCCAACAGAGGATCCCTGAAGGCTGCAAAATCAGGGTGGGGGAGATGCAAAAGGGAAAAAGCCATCAGAGGTCCTTTCCAATTCTAATCGCATTGCTCTTTTGAGCTCCCTCCTTTACTTCCCTGGTCCTTTCTCTTTCTCTTAGCTTGGCATTCTGGGCCTTAATCATCTGTATATCCTTTTTTTTTTTTTTTTAAAGAGACAGAGTCTCACTGTGTTGCCCAGGCTGGTCTCAAATGCCTAGCCCCAAGTGATCCTCCAGCCTCAGCTTCCCAGTATCAAGATAATAGCTTTTTAGGGCCGGGTGTGGTGGCTCACGCCTGGAATTCCAGCACTTTGGGATGCTGAGATGGGCAGATCACCTGAGGTCAAGAGTTTGAGACCAGCCTGGCCAACATGGTGAAACCTCATCTCTACTAAAAACACAAGAATTAGTCAGGCATGATGGCATGTGCCTGTAATCTCAGCTATTCAGGAGGCTGAGGCAGGAGAATCACTTGAACCTGGGAGGCAGAGGTTGCAGTGAGCCGAGATTGTGCCACTGCACTCCAGCCTGGGCAACAGAACAAGACTCTGTCTCAAAAATAAATACATAAATTAAGAAAAACAGCTTTTTAGTTTATGTATCTTTTGTAGAGACACGGTCTTACTATGTTGCCCAGCCTGGTCTCGAACTCCTGACTTCAAGTGATCCTTCTGCCTCAGCCTCCCAAAGTGCTGGGATTACAGGCATGAGCCACTTCACCTGGCCATATTTATATCCTCATGAGTCTTAAGCCTGTATCTTCCATTGAAATCCCCTTCTAAAGCCTCAATATCACATTTTCAACTTACTAGGTACTTCATTTTGGATGACCCCATCACCTTAATTTCATCATGTCCCAAACTACAATCAGTTTCTTCCCCTGACTTCCCTATTTCAAAGAATCACAAGAGGACATTTGCTATTGAAAGGATCCCCTTAGAAATCTAGTACAATTATCTTTATTTTGTAAAAATGAGACTACCCAGCCAGCGAATCAGACCAGATTTGATACAACCTTCCTAACTGCTCTTTCCCAAAGCTATTCTCTTAGCCTAGAACATCCTTCTTTTCACTTAGCCAAATACTTCCTGTACGTCTAGTTCTGGTTAATGTCACAATTTCCAGCAAAACTTTCTTGATGACTCTAAACAAAATGTTCTCTTCCCTTTCTGAGGCTCATAGCCCTTCTTTGAGACATATATTGTCTTATTTTGTGATCATGTTTGTGATCTTTTTATTATTATTATTTCTTCAGACCAGAATGTTCTCTGATTATGTTTCCATGCTTATAAACTTCCGGAAGGAAGGAACCATAGCTTCATGTATCATTGCAAACATGTTGCTCTCACCAAGTAGCTGGCACTGTTCTAAGCACTTTACATGTAACAACTCATTTAATCTTCACAACAGTCCTGTGACATAGATACCATTATTATTTCCATTTAACAGAAGAAGAATACTTGTAGGACTCACAGAGGTTGAGTGATTTGCCCAATATCACACAGGTAGTAACCCCAAGTCCTTGTTCGTTGTTGTTGTTGTTGTTATTGTTTAGAGATAGGGTCTCACTCTGTCACTCAGGCTGAAGTGAAGTGGCCTGATTCTATAATCGGGCATCCTCCTCAAACTCCTGGGCTCAGGTGATCCTCCCACCTCAGTGTCAGCCTTCGTGCCAGCTTTTTTTTTTTTTAAATTTCTTAGTAGAAATGTGATTTTGCTATGTTGCCCAGGCTGGCCTCAAACTGCTGAACTCAAGTGATCCTCCCACCTCAGCCTCCCAAAGTGCTGGGATTACAGGCATGAGCCACTGCCTGGCCCCAAGTCCTTGCTCTTAACCATTATACTATGGCATCTACACCACCTTCTGTTAATACTTTTTATCTTTGCAAAACCTGGGCTCCAACCCCTTATGCCAATGTTTTTCTAAGTGTGGCCTTAGGAATTCACCTCCCTGCTTGCTTGTTAGCAATGCAGATTCCTGGCCTGGACCTAGGGTGGGTGGATTCTTAAGACACACTCAGATTTGAGAATTACTATCTTAACAAGATAGGCATTAATGACTAAATGGAGTCAGTTGACTCTAGCTCAGTGTAAAGGCACCACGACACCCAGTAAGGAAAAGTAGAAAGTTTGTATGTGCAATAGCTTTGCGGATGCACAATCTCTGCTGGCCACAGGCTGTGGATGCTGTGAACCAGTCTGAGGCTCCAATCTTTGCCCTCCCTCCTCCTCTGCTTATCACAAGCTCCCCAAACCTGGCTATTCCTTTCCTAATAATTAACCACCTCTTGAAGCATCAATATGTGCACTCTGAGAAGTTTTCCTATTTTACCAATTCCTTCCATCACCTTTCAAATACGACTGATCTGTATTACAAATATGGCTAGTTAACATGGTTTAAATAATACTAATCATTTACTGAGCACTTACTATTGCTCTGATGACCCAATGAAGCACATGCTACTATTTCTGCTTATTTTATAGATAAGAAAACGAGGGTTAGGAGAGGTTAATAACTTGCCCAAGGTCAAGAAAATGCAAGGCCAAGATTTGGAACTGAGACCTGTTGGGTGTGGGTGACCACTTAATCAAACTGCATCCCACAAGTTTAAAGGCAATCTATTATTTACTGAGCACCTACTGGACCCCTGGTACTGAGCCTAATCATTTAATAACATACTTGATTAGAGACTTTCTTTTTTAAATATTTACATTTCCTTGCCAAGAAAATGGTAACATTAATACAGTTGCTCCCTTTGGCTGGAGTGTAAATAAACAGACATTAACAAAAGCCGCCCACTGGGCTTACGGTAGAAATGCCCACACACCAATCAACAGAACTCTAGCTGACACATTTAGACACCTCCTCCCTCCCCCTTCCCAGTCACCCGGTCATCAGTCATCTCCCAGCTGGTTATCTTATCCTTAAAAAGGAACCTCTCTCACACTCCCTCCTATCATTTATCACAGATCAACAAAGCCATCCCCATCCTCTTTTTCCCCTTTTAAAGTTAATATTCTGGAATATCCTGACCTCAGGAGCACTGTAGACAAATTCAGCACATCTAAGATAGTTCAACCTGTCTCAGTTCCCCAAAATAACTGCCAACAGAAGCAGAAGTTAAGCATACACTTTAGCCTCTTATTGTCTG
The DNA here is from genome assembly GCA_004027835.1 of Alouatta palliata. Lineage (NCBI taxonomy): Eukaryota > Metazoa > Chordata > Mammalia > Primates > Atelidae > Alouatta > Alouatta palliata. Next base: position 15,985 of record PVKV010032930.1, read on the forward strand.
ACAGAGACGATGTCCTCCTCCCTTTGCACCAAGTGTGGCTTCTGGGTCACCCCGTATCGTCTACATTCTGAGTTGGGAGCGTAATCCCTTAGGTGCATTATTCAGAGGCAAACCTAATATGTAGAAATTGTCTTCTGAAATCCAGGAATAAACTCCTGGCTATTTTCAGACAAAGATAGAGGTAGGAGTCTGTAGAAATGAGCTAGGAAGGAGCTTAAAATACTTTGAATTCCAGAAACACCCTCCCTTCCCCCAGGAGATGGCTTTATTCCCACTTCTTTCTCAGCAGAGTTGACTCAAAAAGAGCTGAAGTTTGGAGTCAGGCAGCTGGTACTAGCTATGTGGGCTCAGACAAACGACTTAAATGTCTCTGGTCTTCAGTTAGCTTATCTGTGAAATGGGGCTGACAGCACCCTGCTCTCCAGGTTATTGTAAGAATTAAGATACGCAAAGCTACTAACATTCATGCCTGTACCCATGGACCCATACTATTGTACTAAGTGCTTTCAAAATTTTTTATTGAATTATTTCAAGGTCCAGTAAAGGGAGTTATGTCCTACAAACCAGACTCTTGACTAGTGGCCTCAAAAAAGGAAGATAAATACACTGGGAGTTGTGCTCGCTTCGGCAGCACATATACTAAAATTGGAACGATACAGAGAAGATTAGCATGGCCCCTGTGCAAGGATGACACGCAAATTCGTGAAGCGTTCCATATTTTCAAAAAAAAAAAAAAAAAAAAATACACTGGGAGTTTTAAGAAAAGAGTTCCAATAATCCGCGTCGGTCTTACCAAACAGCTTCTTAGGTTCTGAGTTTGTTACCTTTGTGCAGTGGGGGACAAGTGGAAAAAGCTTACCTGATAGGAAACTGGGCTTGGGATCCTGATTTTGCTGTGTGACTTTGAGCAAGAAAACTCTCTGGGCTCCAGTACCATCAGGCAGATATTGCTTACTTACCAGGTTGGAAGGTCACAAGAGGGTAATTTTGTAAATGTCAGGAATTAAGAGGGGCTTTTTGACCCTACTGAGGCTCCATAAGAATCCAGGTGGGCAATACTAACCCAAGTCCCAACTGTAAGGACGAGTTAGTGGAGGCAAAGCCAAAGCTGTCTTCTTTCACCATGATGCTCATGGCCACCCTGAACAGCAACTGTTTTCTTTTCAGCCCCAGAGGGAGTTTTTTTGCAGCAAGACTATCCCACCCAGCACACATATGCCTCAGAGTTGCTGGTGGGACATTTGCTCCGTTTCATCCCAATAAGTGGTAGGCACAGTAGCCCCAAAGCGAGAGAGTTCTAACAAGCAGTTAAGTGATGGAATTCCATGTTTATCTACTCCATATACTCCATGCTCACCAACAAGCTGATCATCATAATGTAGTGGCTAAGACCTCTTGTTCTAGAATAGGCAGCCTGGTTTCAAATCACAACTTACTTACAAGCTTGTGAATTTGCATGGCTTTGTTTACTCTTAGAACCTCGGTTTCCTCATCTGTAGCCCTGACACATGGTTGATATGGCAAAGTGTTCAGACATAAGCAGTGCCCTATGAGGAACAGCTATTACTGAATTCCTCTCTTGCATTTACAGCAAGTTTATGAGAACTATGGGAGGGAAATGAAGCTTAAACTTTCTTTAATTAAGGAAGGAAGAATTTTTTTTTTTTGAGACAGGGTCTGACTCTGTTGCTCAGGGTGGAGTGCAGTGGTGTGATCACGGCTCACTGCAACCTCTGCCTCTGGGGCTCAAGCCATCCTCCCACCTCAGCCACCTGAGTGGTTGGGACTACAGGCATGTGCCACCATGCATGGACAATGTTTGTATTTTTTGTAGACATGGGTTTTTGTCATGTTTCCCAGGCTGGTCTCGAACTCCTAAGCTCAAGCAATCTGCCTGCCTTGGCCTCCCAAAGTGCTGGGATTACAGGCGCGAGCCACTGCACCTAGGCAGGAAAAAGAATTTTAAAACTATCTTTCTGTAAGAAAAAAGTACATTGCAATGCAAATTCTCAGAAAAAAATTTAAAAGACATCTTGCAGAAGGTCATCACACCACTAAGATAAGAATAATACCATCCTAAAGAGTATAAGGCTTTACAGTTTAGAAAGCAGTTTAAAGTCTGCCACTTCATTTAATACCTGCAAAAACCCAGTGAAGTAGCATTTATCCCCATTTTACTGATAAGGAAACTAGGACTCAGAAAGATAAAGCTAAAGGCCACAGAACTGGTGGAGCCAGGATTTCAGCCTTCTAAAGTACAAATTCAGCACTCTTTGCAATTCACAAGAGAATTCTGTGTTCACTGAGTACTGAGCCTACATTGTTTCGACATGTCTGAAATGGCATTTCAGGAACCCAGAGTGGAATGACCAGGTTAGCAACATGGTTAGGGAAAGGCAGCCCTTTGGATCACTTGTGGCTACCCTGAAATAGTTTTCCATGGTTCAGGAGGACTCAGGTGGCATAAGCTGCCCCCACTCTGACATGTTTGAGAAATCTTTTATTAGAAGATGTCCCAGAAGGCAACATTTTAAAATCAGGCAATCAGTAATCACAACTAAATACAAAATTTCAGGTGAACTTGCCTTTCAAAATAAATCAGACCCTTGCAACAGGAGAATTGCCCGCGTTTTTTTCTTGTACAAAAACAGTTAACACCACTTTGCAAAAGGCATACAAAAATACAATATAAAAAAAAAAAGACTTCCCCCAGCATGATACCCAACAGCAGCTTATAAAACACAAGCTATTCAGGTGAGACATCAGTAACCTACACCCAAACTGTCCTCCATAGACAGTTCCAAAGTCAGCTGGCTTTTGTAAACCATGTTCCAGAAGGATAGAGAGGCTATTTCCAAACATCCCCTGGGGTCCTTTGAGGCCAAGAAACAACCTCAGAAAGAAACCATTATGGACAATAGATTTGGAAGTAGCAGCTGGTTTTCCAGAGCCACATACAGTACTTACCACCCCTTACCCACCCCAACTCCCAAACCCAGAGCCAGGAGGCACCTGCTGTCCTGGGCAGAGTTCTGGAGCGGCTGCTGGTCCTTCTTCCAAGACAGGCCTAGAGATAGATGCCTGTGGTTACCCACACGACAACTGCTAGGTTGGGTGACCTTCTCAGACCGGAGGCTGCACCTGGATTCCACTTGGAGCTGCCATGTCCAGCTGAGGCAACCATGATGGATTCATCATGGTTGGCTAAGCATGTCTCCTGGGGGCTCCTTTAAAACCCACCAGAAGCAAGTCCACCTTCTGGAGCACTGGATCC
>PVKV010032931.1:0-19257 GCA_004027835.1 Alouatta palliata
ATATATATATATATATATATATATATATATATATATATATATATATTATAATGGAATGGTTAAAAACACATCCACAGCTGGAGCCTTTCTCACGTATCATAGATAAGACCTCACCACCTTTTGTGCAATCTGTCCCTTCACTGCTGCACTTTTATTTTTCCTGATTGTACATACTCCTCTGCACAGCAGTTCCTGACCTGGCTGATGTCCATTCTCCTGTACTATTAGTCATCACTACGCGCTTAGAACCGATACGCTGAAATGACTAATCTTATTGCAGTTTCATGGATATGTTATGATTTGTCATGTATTGATCCTTTTAGCTATCCCATTCCCTCTGTACAAGGCATGATTTACTTACTAGATTGCTCCAGTGGTCCCTGACATTAGAAGCTTCCTCAGCCCAGCCCTGCCTCCCAGCCAGACAATCTGATTTCTGTTAGAGCATCTCGGAGCACCCTCTTCCAAAGTCCTTTTGGCATTCTTTTGTGATAGTATTGTTGATTTACATGACTACGTGGTCCACCTACTGTGAGCTCCTTAAGGATGTAGATTTTTTTCTTATTTGCATAATTTCTGGAATATTTTAATTGAACAATTAGTGTGAATAAACAAATAAATGTTCATACACACTTCAACGCTTTCATTTGTTTGATTTGTATTTGAGGTAGATTTTATAATCTTGTGTAGATGGACAAGGAAGAAGAGACACTGTAGCAAAGGAAAGATCAAAAAATAAACTGAGAAAAACAGGTTCATTGACAATGATTATAGAATAACAGAAAGAAAATGATCATCTTTGAGCGTGTTTGCCTTCTTTTTATCAAGCATATACTCTTCAAACGTATTCAGAATAAAAAATGATGAATGGGTGTGGAATCTGTCTATTAGTCCTCATTACTACACAATAATCACAAATAGTGGTTTAGGAAGTATGTTTTCAAAGCATTTTCACATTCTTTTTTTTTTTTCAGGACATGTTTACAACTCTGTTTTTCAGATGAAGACGCTGAGACACATAGAAGAGACGTGATGAATCAAAGGTCATATAGCCACCCTGGCCCAACTGAATGTATAACATCTCAGGTCTGTAGCTCAACATGGAGTCAGGTCGTTGGAATGGTTTCTGATTACTGGATTGCCAGTTTACACTTTATCTGCTAATCTAATTTCCTTAGAGTCCCTGTTCGCCCTCTGCAGAATAAAAAACATAATGCTTACTGTGTAGATTATACATTGTCTAATAACTGGTCATAGTTGAAGCAAGTTATTAATGAATATGTAATCTTGGATTTGGTTCTAGAAGTTACCAGTTATGTTGTCTTTTCTTCCCCTATTAATAGCCCGAGCCCCCTGTCAATGTGTAAATGGAAAACTTCTCCATAGCCTACTCTTCCAACTTAACCTCCTTTCTTTCCTTCTTCAACAGGCAGACTAGGCTTCCTCTCTTCACTTCCACCAACCTCCTCTGCACATTGCTGCTTCCACGCCTGTGCTCAGAACCCTCTGGACCAGTTCATTCTGCTTCACCGCCTGTTCTAGTCTGTCCTTCTGAAGGTCCAGCTCACAAAGCCTTCCAGGAATGCTGACCCTCAGTGATCTAGCCCTCCTCTGAGCTAACCAGCTAACATGTGGCCCATTCCACTTTGTTGGTACTTGATACTAGTAATCGTAAGAATACCATGTCTTGTTTCAGTTTTTACATTCTCAGCATTCTTTACAGCTCATGGCAATAAATGTTTGTCAAGTGAAAGAATGGGTGTTGTGTTTTTCTTTAAATCTTCTAATACCGGACTCATCTTTAATTATCAATGAGTACTCTTTTAAGACCATCACAGGCCTTGGGCTCTTGGACTTGTAATCCTTAATGGATGAAATGGCCCTGCTCTTGATTTGAAAGTGGACTCACTTATCAGGATTCTAATTTGCAATTTTGAGGGTAGAGTTGCACTCTCGGACATATTCAGAGCTTCCCACACTCTTCCTAAACTTCTCTTTCCTTTTTACCTCTGATTCTCCAAATAGAAGATAAGCCCTTTGAGAGAAGAGCGTATACTTATACTCTTAAATTCTCCACAACACTACCAATCTTGTACCAACTTTCTGTAGAGTAAGAATGCAATCAGCGCTTGTTAATTTAAATTAATGGCAATGTTATATGCAGTTACACAGTGTGGTGGGTTAAGATTGGCCTTGGTGTCAAAAGCCCTGCCCTCAAGTCCCAGTTCGACGGCTTTCTGACTTTGGGCAAGTCATCTTTGTACTTGCTCACATAATTAGCATTACTGGGACTATTTCATTCCTTTGTGTAGATCAAGATCTCCATTTGGTATCACTTTACTTTGCTAAAGGACTTCCTTTAAGATTGTTTTAATAGTGAAAGTATGCTGGTGGTTAATTCCTTCAGCATTTGTATGTTTGAAAAAGTTATCTTTATTTTTGAAAGGTGTTTTTGCTGGTTATAGAATTCTTGTTGGTAGATTTTTTTCCCCTTTTCAATACTTTAATATGTTGCTCCACTTTCTTCTGGCTTGCGTTGATGAGAAATCTGCAATCTTTGCTCCTCTATATTTACCTTTTTTTTTCCTTGGTCTCTGGCTGCTTTTAAGATTTTTACTTTGTCCCTATTTTAATTTTTGTTTTGATTTGCTTTTTAGCTACTTTATTATGTGATAGTTGGTAACTTTTTTCATATATTTTATGCTTGGGGTTTATCGAGATTCCATATTTGTTGATTTACAATTTTCAACACACTTGAAAAACTTTTGGCTACTGTTACTTCAGTTTTTTTCTCCTACTTTGTCCCCTGATCTCCTTGGGGGACTCTTAATTGCACTGATATTAGGCCACTTGACATTTTCCAGGAACTCACTGATCCTCTGTTTATTTTTTCTCATCACTTTTTCAGTGTGTTTCATTTTGGGTCATTTATATTGATATATCTTCAAATTCACCAGCCTTTTCTTCTATAATATCTAATCTTCTGTTACTCCCTTCCAGTGATTTTCCAACCCAGAAATTGCAGCTTCCATCTCTAGAAGTTTGATTTGAGTCTTTTATATATCTTTCATGTCTGTACTTAACATGTTCAATATTTCTTTCAGTATTTTAAATATATGAAATATGGTTTTCATAATAGTTTTTATGTTCTTGGCTACGAATTCTGTCATTTGTGTCAAGTTCTGGGTTGATTTTTCCATCTATCGATTTTTTTTTCCCTCTTTTCCTCATCATGGATCACATGTTCCTGCTTCTTTGTTTGTTTGGTAATTTTTTAAATTGCATTCTATATATTGAGAATTTTACCTTGTTGCATGCTGGCTTTCATTGTATTTATTTATATGCATTTCTCATCTCAAGTTGTTCTGGGAAATGGTCATATTAATTGGGAACAGTTTGATCCTTTCAGGAATTTCCTTTAAGTTTTGTTAGACAGGAGGTAGCCATGCTTAGCTTGGAGCTAATATTTCCCTTTTACTGAGGCAAGGCCCACCCGCCCGTCAGTGATGAGGGTTTTCAGTCTGGCTGGTGAGAACAGGAATGATTCCTGGCCTGTGTGAACTTTAGAGATTGCTCCCTCTGATCTCATAGGTTTTTCCTTGCTCTCCAGTAGTGTCAACACACACGAGCCATGGTCAGTCTTAGCTGAAAACTCTATGGGGCTCCTCTGCTGATCTGTTTTCACCTTTCTTCCCTCCGGCATTCTCTATCACACAACTTGATTTCCTTAAGTCACGAAGACCACTGGACTCCACCAGGTTTCCTCATCCCTGCCCTGTAGCCTGGAAACTCTCTCTAGACAGTAAGCCGGGGCAATCGTAGGATTTACCCTGTGTATTTCTTGTGTCTCAGAGATCACTGTCTTTTGCCCCCCAATGACCAGTACCTCCAAAAACATTGCTTCAGGCATTTGTCCATTGTTTTAGCTGTTTTGTGTAGGAGGGTAAACCTGGACCCTGTTACTCTATTTTGGCTGGAAGCAGAAGTCCTATGCAGCTTCTTTGTGCCTTAATTTCCTCATTTTTGAAATGGTGTTGATAATATCAGTCTGTTTTGTGTTACCAAGTTAGTGAAATATATGCTTCCTACATAAATGTAAGATCTTATTTGAATAGATGAAATGTGCATACAAATAACTGCGAGAGAAGTTATATTAAAATTATATCAGTCACGTGTACTTTAGTGAGAATGTGTTTGTCAGAGCTTTTACTAAAACAGATTCAAAGTTGACAGCAAAATTATAGGTAGCTACCCATTTTTGCTCCGGGCCTTCTCACTCCCCAAAATACAAGTGAGAGTTTAGGGATCCATTACAAAAGAGTGAGCCTAGATCATAGTAGGTTAGTCAAAGAATTATTCCAGATTGCTCTAAAATAATTCCAGATTGCTCTAAAATGTAATGTTAAGTGTGTGTGTGTGTGTGTGTGTGTGTGTGTGCGTGTTTTTCAGACAAAGTCTAACTCTGTCGCCAGTCCAGAGTACAGTTGCACAATCTTGGCTCACTGCAACCTCTGACTCCCTAGTTCAAGCAGTTCTCCTGCCTCAGCCTCCTGGATGGCTGGGATCACAGGCACACGCCACTAGGCTCAGCTAATTTTTATATTTTTATTGCACACGGGGTTTCACCACGTGGCCAGGATGGTCTCAATCTCCTGACTACGTGATTCACCGTCTCGTCCTCCCAAAGTGTGGGATGACAGGCCTTTAAATGTTTGTGAGTCCCAAAACTCACTGAATGGGACCTGGAGCCTGGAAAGAAAAGGATTTTGCCTCTTTGAGGACATGAAGGCTTGGAGAGAGAGCAACTGTGCCCTGAAAGTATGAGAAAGCAACCTAAAAAGAGAGAAGGGTAATTCCAAGATCAAGATAAGGAATGGAGAGGAGAGTTTGCTGTCTAGAAGGGCAACAAATCCGGAAGAACTTGAAAAAAAGAAAGATGAATCCCTCCAGTACAATCAAAGCAAACAGTTAATGGGGACTTAGACTTTATAACTAATTTCATCCATATATGTAATATTTGTATCTATATATTTGTATTCTGAAATCTCATGTGCACTGAGCTGTAGAAGTATCTTGGACTTGATATGTGTTGAGGAAGCCTGACTTTAGGGCCTAGAATTTTTTGGAGTAGGAGTGTGGGATGCTAGAGGTTTTGCAGGAAAGCACCTTTTGCAGCAAGTACCTCTGTCCTCTACGGGTCTTTCTGTTTAATTCTGAGGAATGACAGGAATGAATCGGGAAGAAACTTTCTGCCTGGTGTCTTCTTAGAGATGCTCATTTTGTCTTGAATTCCATTTTGTATGTGAATGGCAGTTATCAAAAGAGTGACAGTGCCCGGGCCCTCTTCTAACCCAGTCCTGCCTAAGATCCTAAGGGCGTCAAGGGATCAAACCCCACCTTCTCTAGGCATTGATGACGATGGTTGAATCTTCAATGCTGTGACAGAGAACTACACCTCAAACTACAGAAGATCCTTTTATTTGGATGTAACTTCCACATTCGTACATTATATTAACAGTGAAAGTCTGAATTTTCTGGTTCTTGCCCCACTTGCCTACACAGCCGAGTTTGCCTCCTTTCTGTTTCTCTGCTGATGTCACTGTGATGATACTAGGATATCTGCCAGTGACACAGTCACCAGTCCTGGAGGCACTAGAATGACAGTCTGTGCACACCTGTGCATACCCTGCTCTCTAGATTCTGGCCACACTGGCCTTTCAGTTTCATGAACATTCCATGATCACTTCCCATTCTCCCAACCCCAAAGGCTCTTCACTCACACTGTTTTCTCTGCCTAGAGCACTCTTTCTCCCTTTGTGTCTCTTCCCCATGAAGGTTTCAGGGGGCTAGTTAATATCTCCGCTTTCTTCAGATTTCATCTGGATCTTCATTCCCCCCGAGAAACCTTGATTCTCTTCTTCCTCCTTCTCCCACAAGTCTTGATTAAAGACTTTTGTCAAAAACTCTTAAAGAACCAATTCTATAGCACATTTATCATAGATTATACATTATTCTCATTTGTGTGATTATTTGATTAATTTCACTTCAGTCTGTCTCTTAGGCTCATTTACATTGTTAATTTCTGTCTCCTGGGTCCATTCATTCTCTCTAATAATCACTTACTACACCTCAAAAGAATTGCTTACATTCTCCATCTCTTCCCATTAGGTTATTGGGTAATATTTTTCCTGCTATTTCACTGTGTTTATGCATGTTAATAAGATTGTATGCCTTTTCCCCCTATTACTCTGTCTATTGTCAATTAACTTCAACAGACTTCGACTTGAAGCTTCAGAGGGAAAATCTGAACTTTCCTTCAGTGGAAAGAATGAGTGGGGGAACAGAGACAATGCATCCCCTCACCTCTCTTCTCTCTGCTACCTAGGTGCACCTAGGCAGCATTCCCTGTGTCTCAGGGACGCCTCTTTAAATAGCCCTTTCAGATTTTTTGCCTATAGTGCCAAACTCCAAAAATTAAACATCCAGCCCTTTGAGCTGGTTGGGGGATAGGAAACATTTCTTGTCTTGCTCAGCTGTGGCCTCAGACATCCTTAATTGGTTAATCATTCCAGGAGATAGATACTTGATGATAGGTTTGGCTCTGTGTCCCTACCCAAATATAATGTCAAATTGTCATCCCCATGTGTTGGAGGAGAGGCCTGGTGGGAGGTAATTGAATCATGGGAGTGGACTTACCCCTTTGCTGTTCTCATGATAGTGAATGAGTTCTCATGAGATCTGGTTGTTTAGAAGTGTGTAGTGCTTTCCCCTTCATTTTCTCTCTTTGCTGCCATCGTGTGAAGAAGGTGTTTGCCTCCCTTTCACCTTCAACCGTAATTGTAAGTTTCTTGAGGCCTCACAGTCATGCTTCCTGTTAAGTATGTATAACTGTGAGTCAATTAAACCTCTTTTCTTCATAAATCATTCAGTCTCAGGTAGTTCTTTATAGTCGTGTGAAAGTGGACTAATAACAGTAAATTGGTACCAGAAGTGGAACATTGCTATAAAGATACCTGAAAATGTGGAAGAGACTTTGGAACTTGGCAAGAGGCAGAGTCTGGAACAGTTTGGAGGGCTCAGAAGAAGACAAGAAGATGTAGAAAAGTTTGGAGCTTCCTAAAGACTTGTTGAATACTTCTGACCAAAATGGTGGTAGTGAAATGGAGAATGAAGTCCAGGCTGAGGTGGTCTCAGATGGAGATGAGGAACTTGTTGGGAACTGGAATGAAGGTGACCCTTGGTATGTTTTAGCAAAGAGAACAGAGGCATTTTTCCCCTGCCCTAGCGATCTGTGGAACTTTGAACTTGAGATAAATGATTTACGGTACCTGGTGGAATAAATGTTTAAGCACCAAAGCATTCAAGAGGTGACTTGACTGCTGTTAAAAGCATTCAGTTTTTTTGTATTCACAAAGATATGGTTTGGAATTGGAACTTATATTTAAAAGGGAAGCAGAGCATAAATGTTCCAAAAATTTGCAGCCCAACAATGTGATAGAAAAGAAAAATCAGTTTTCTGAGGAGAAATTCAAGCTGGCTGCAGAAATTTCATAAGTAATGAGGAACGAAATGTTAATTGCGAAGACAATGGGAAAAATGTCTCCAGGGCATGTCAGAGGTTTTCAGAGCAGCTCCTCCCATCACAGAACCGAAGGCCTAGGACACAGGGCACCAGGGCCTTGCTACTTTGTGCAGTCTTGGGATTTGGTGCCCTGTGTCCGAGCCATGGCTAAAAGGGACCAAGATATAGCTAAGGCCATGACTTCAGAAGGTGCAAGCAGCAAATTTTGGCAGCTTCCACAGGATATTGGGCCTGAGGGTGCGCAGAAGTGGAGAGTTGAGATTTAGGATTCTCTGCCTAGATTTCAGAGGATGTATGGAAATGCCTGGATGTCCAGGCAGAAGTTTGCTGCAGAGGCAGAGCCCTCATGAAGAACCTCTGCTAGGGCAATGTAGAAGGGAAATGTGGGGTTGGACCTTCCACACAGAGTCCTCACTAGGCACTACCTAGTGGAGCTTTGAGAAGAGGGCCATTGTCTTCAAGACCCCAGAATGTTAGATCCACCAACAGCTTGCACCATGCTCCTGGAAAAGCCACAGACACTCAATGACAGCTTGTGCAAGGAGCTGCCAGGGCTGTACCCTGCAGAGCCACAGGTGTGAAGCTGCCTGAAACCTTGGGAACCCACCCCTTGTGTCACTGTGGCCTGGATGTGAGACATAAAGTCAAAGGAGATCATTTTGGAGCTTTAAGATTTAATGACTGTCCTGCTGGATTTTGGACTGACAGGGGGACTATATCCCCTTTGTTTCAGCCAGTTTCTCCCATTTGGATTGGGAGTATTTACACAATGCCTGTACCCCCATTGCATTTTGAAAATAACTAACTTGTTTTTGATTTTACAGGCTCATAGGCAGAAGGGACTTGCCTTGTCTTAGATGAGATTTTGGACTTGGATTTTGAGTTAATGCTGGAATGAGTTAAGACTTTGGGGGAACTGTTGGGAAGGCATGATTGCGTTTTGAAATGTGAGAAGGATGTGAGGTTTAGAAGGGGCCAGGGGCATGATGATATGGTTTGGTTCCATGCCCCCACCAGCATGTCATGTTGAATTGTAATCCCCATGTGTTGGAGGAGAGGCCTGGTGAGAGGTGATTGAATCATGGGCTGCACTTCCCCCTTGCTGTTCTCACGACAGTGAATGAGTTCTCACAAGAGCTGGTTGTTTAAAAATGTGTAGCACTTTCCCCTTTACTCTCTCTCTTTCTTGCCACCATGTAAAAAAGGTGCTTGCTTCCCTTTTGCCTTCTGCCATGACTGTAAGTTTCCTGGGGCCTCCCAGCCATGCTTCCTGTTAAGCCTGTGAAACTGTGTGTCAATTAGGCCTCTTTTCTTCATAAGTCACCCAGTCTCAGGTAGTTCTTTATAGCAGTGTAAAAACGGACTAATATCCTGGAGGAGTGGGGATGGGAAGGTGGGGAGAGTTCTCTGTTCCCATCCACGCTGTCTCACTTTAGGCTTAGGCAGGACTACCAGTATTTTTTTGCTTTTGTTTGTTTTTGGACACAGAGTCTAACTCTGTCACCCAGGCTGGAGTGCAGTGGTGTGATCTCGGCTCACTGCAACTTCTGCCTCTTGCCTCAGACTCACAAGTAGCTGGGACTGCAGGCATGTGCCACTATGCCTGGGTAAATTTTTTGTATTTTTAGTAGAGTTGGGTTTTTACCATGTTGGCCAGGCTGTTCTCAAACTCCTGACCTCAAGTGGTCTGCGCATCTCACCCTCCCAAAGGGGCAGGATTACAGGCATGAAACACCACACCCAGCATGACTACCAAGTTTTTGTTGTTGTTTTTAATGTAAATTCTCTGGTTAATCACAGGTAATAGAAGAGGGCTGTTCATTAATGATTTTCCAAAATTTCTGTTTCTTTCACTGCTATTTAATCTTTCTGTCCTTGATGATACTTGTTCTTTTCATTTTACCTGGATTCCAAGTATATTAGTTTCTTATTGGTGCTATAACGAATCATCATACATTTTGTGAGTTACAACAACACATTTATTATAACATTTATCACAAAGACCGCATTTATTATCTTATAGTTCCAGAGTCCCAAAGTCTGAAATAAGTGTTACTGGGATAAAATCAAGATGTCAACAGGGCTGTTTTCTTCAGGAGGCTCAGACGATTCATGTCCTTACCATTCTCAGTTCCAAGGGGCTGCCTGCATTCCTCGGCTTGCGACCTCTTCCACTATGTTCAAAGCACACCAGTGCAGTCTCTCCTTCCAGCATCAAATGGACTTCTCTCTCACTCTAATTCTTCCTGTGTCCTCCTTATTAGGGTCCTTGTGATTATATCAGCACCCCCCCGCCCCAGATAACTGTCCCCTCTCAAATTCCTTAACATAATCATATCTGCATGATCCATTTGGTCATATATGATAACCTTCACGGATTCCATGTGTTAGGACATGGGAGTCATTATTCTTCCTACTATACCAAGACTCACATTTATCAGTAAATTTCAATGCCTTGGAAGACTTCCCAGGCAACACAAATACTTGACTTCTGCCTGCCGTTAATATGACATTCAAGCTTTTTGTGTTGCTGTTTCTAAATGTAATATAATTGTTTAGAGATTGAAGGACTTGAGATAACATTTTGAAAGATTCAAAGAACAACACAATTAGAAGTTTAACTACAGAGTTAAAAAATGTTATAATCTCAACTTAAGCAGTTATTGTACAAATTTTATTACACCATTTTACTTCTCTAAATTGTAAAATTGGGATAAATATAACAATGCATCTCAGATGTATCATCTATTATATGAGAATAACAATGTTATCTACCTTATAGAGAAACTGCTTTTGTAAAAATTATAAAGTGAGAGAATTATGCCAGTGAAAATCTGATCTAACCAATTCCATCTTGCCTTTAACTTCCAAACTGCCCTTGATCATTCCTGAGTGTGGGCTAAGCTAATTTTGGGAGAAATTTAGTTTATAGTTTCCTTCCCCAAAGGAAACCACCTTTATAAAACTAACAAAAGGCCATCAAGTTAGGATTGTGAGAGGGACTCAGCTCACAAAGACCATTTTCCACACACCTGTGATCACATCCCCAACCAATTAGCAGCGCCCGTTCCCTAGCGCCTGGCCTGCCAAACTATGGTTTAAACAGTCTCTGATTAGGAAACTGGAGGCTGTGGAAAATAAATAAATAACCCTAGCCTTCAAATTTTCAGAGAGACTGATTTGAGTAATATTAAAATTCCAGTCTCCTGTTTAGCCTGCTCTCTGTGAATTAAACTCTTTCCCTATTCCAATTCCTCTGTCTTGATAAATCGTCCTATCCGAGCAGTGGGCAAGATGAATCCACTGGGCGGTTACAACAGAGATTTTTTTTTTTTTTTTTTTTTTAATTGAGACAGAGTCTTGCTCCATCGCCAGGTGCCAGGCTGGAGTGCAGTAGCACAATCTTGGCTCACTGCAACCTCCGCCTCCCGGGTTCAAGCAATCCTCCTACCTCAGCCTTCCGAGTAGCTGGGACTACAGGCACACGCCACCACGCCCAGCTAATTTTTGTATTTTTGGTAGAGACGAGGTTTCGCTATGTTGGCCAGGATGGTCTCGATCTCTTGACCTCATGATCCGCCCGCCTCGGCCTCCCAAAGTGCTGGGATTACAGGCATGAGCCACCACGCCCGGCGAGTTGTTTTATTAACTGATTTATAATTATGTTGAACTTAAAAAAGATCAATAAATATTTGTATTATATGTGAAAGGAAAATAAAAACTCATGACCCCAATTCACTATGCCAAAAGGGAAAAATTAAGCTGAAAGCTGAGTCATGCCAACTAAATTCAGGCATTAAAGAGACCGCCTTTCTCTTTGCTCCTGAGCAGACAAGCACAGGTGAAAGGTTAATATCTCCACAAGCAGCTATTCTATGTTCACTTTATCTTACGTAAAGTGCCCAATTACTGGGAGCCAGATGTAAACAGAATTGACTCTTCCCCTCCCTGCTCCTTTTCTCTTGCAGTATGTGGATTACCATACCCGCCCTTTTTCCCTCCAGTCCACTTTTCCCCACTAAATATCAAAGCCCTCAAAATCATCTTGGGAGGAAGTCACAAACTGCAGACTGTTTCTGTGATTCCATGTTTTTTTTTTTTTTTTTTCTTCCAGGCATGTCCTAAACTTCGTCAAAATAAGCTTCCAAACCGATTGAGAACTATCTCAAGATAGTTTTTGGTTTACGTATTATTAGGCCTATTTTGAACTTGTTACCATACCTAAACCATCTAACATAAGGCATTTCAATAAAACGTTCATGGAATCCTCGGAGGCCCATGAACAGGTTTCAGGAGGTCTATGTGTCCTCAAAACTGAGTGCACAGCTTTGAAGGCGAGAGGGCTTGTAGCTTTCATTAGATTCTTGTTGGATTCAGTGACCATAACAGGTTTTGAGGCACAGTGGTTGAAGGGAAGAACTTCAACCTGAGATATGAGAGGAAAGCTCTCTGTTTATGAGACTTCCGAGACAGCAACTCAGTCTCCATCCTCAGATCAATAAATTTAAAAATGTGATTCTATCAGAGCCCCTCATGTAGAACAGAGTTTCAGACTGACTCCCATGAGATTAGCATACAAACCAAAAAAGCCACCGTGTTCAGTGGTGTAGGGGTGGGTCTTGCCCATCTAGCGACCACACCCCAGTTCCCCTCTCCCGTATCGCCTGGCCGGGGTGCCTGAGCAGCATTTCCCTGCAGACAGGGAGACCGTAAACCATCTTGTAGCTCTGCCTGGTTTTTCCTTTTGCCACAAGACTTAAAGACAATGGGAAGGCCGGGCGCGGTGGTTCACGCCTGTAATCCTAGCACTTTGGGAGCCCAAGGGTGGGTGGATCACCTGAGGTCAGGAGTTCAAGACCAACCTGGCCATCACGGTGAAACCCCATCTTTAAAAAAAAAAAAGACGATGGGAACTGGTGGGAAACGGATCACCCAGCAGCTCTTTACTGACTTCAGGGTATCTGGAAAACAAAAGAACCACTCAGAAGCATGGCAAAGAAAGGAATTTGTAGAATCAGAAGGCATGTTTTTGCACAGACTATGATAAAATCTGATGAATTCCCTCTGTACCACATCAAAGTACAACTCACCAATGACCATAGGACCGCCGTCTGCCACGTGCATAGTCTTCCTCTCTTTCTCCTGGAACAGTGCTCAGTAAAAGCCAAGACTTTCCTTGTTTCATTTTTGCGGAATATGCTAACTAGCCCTTTCTATTAATATGGTCTTTCCACAGAAACAATTATAACTCATTATGTTACAGGTTTTTTTCTTTTTAATGTTCAATTACATTTTGTTGAGACAGTCTCTTTTGATCTGGTATCTCCTCAAACCCCCTAGCAGGCTTTGCCTTCTCTCAGGATAGGTTACTTTCTCAGATGGTTAACTTCATTCACGATTCATTAATTCTTAGTTCTCACTATCAGAGAGTTGCCTTTTCAAGTTACAGGTGTGCCTTATCCTGTCCCTTCATGTGCCCCGCAAGGGAACCACCTCCCTGCTCACCATCTTCATCACTGTCATTGCCATAATGAAAACACTGTGAACTGTAGCTTCTTCTGTGTTAATGCAGAGTGCGCTTTAAAAAAAAATCAGTATTAGTCCCCTCCTTATAATTAACCCATAAATTGTTTCTCATCTACTTAGAATTAAATCTAAACTTCTTAGCCATAGGGGAGTAGTCAGTGTTGGTGTTCTTAGCCCGTCTTTCAATCCCGTTTCCCTTCTTTCAGCTCAGCACGCTGAATTTTCCTCTGGGGACACACTTATTGCAATTTTAGTATATACTTCAGATGGAATGAATTCTTTCCTCAGATCTGAAGCGGGTGCTTTACGCAGCATGGACAAACCTGCATATCCATCCTCCTAGCCACCGTGACTATTCCAAGGACAGATACGTGGTCCACAGGGATCTGATGAGTATAAAGTCTGGACACGTTGTGGCAATTATTAGAAAACCAGTGCAGTCTTTTAGGATGGCTAAACTGCTAGACTATACGGCTGAATTTTTTTTAAATTTATTTATTTTACTTTAAGTGCATACTATATCTGGCATTTCTCCCCATGTTATCTCTCCCCATCCTCCCCTCCCTCCCCACCTCCCGCTGTCCCTCTCCTACCCCCCCCAGCTGCCCCCTGTGTGTGATGCTCCTCTTCCTGAGTCCACGTGTTCTCATTGTTCAACACCCGCCTGTGAATGAGAACCTGCAGTGTTTGGTTTTCTGTTCTTGGGTCAATTTGCTGAGAATGATGATTTCCAGATTCATCCAAGTCCCTACAAAGGACATGAACTCATCGTTTTTTATGGCTGCATAGTATTCCATGGTGTGTATGTACCACATTTCCCCTGTCCAGTCTATCATTGATGGGCATTTGGGTTGGTTCCATGGCTGAATTTTATATTCTTCACTAACTTGACACATTCTTGCCACGTTTTGCCTTTCTGGAAATAAGTCAGAGGAAAACAGGCACATTGATTGCCAATGACACTATCTGAGCACGTTTCGGTTTTTGTCCACACTTGATCTTTCTGGACACCTGAGCCAATACATTCCCTTTTTTCCTTGAACCCAGTTTACACTGGGTGTCTGATACTTGCAGCCCCCAAAGTCCAGACTATTCCCATGCCCTCAATGGTCTGGCCCCTGCTGATGTCTCCCACCTCATCTTCCACCAGATTCCCCCACCTTCTGTCAGTTCCTAGAAAAATCCACCCACTTTCCTACTCAAGGGACTTTGTTTTATTGTTCTCTTTCCTCTAAATGTTCTTCACTGGCCATCTTCACCTTCAGATCTCTGTCTAAGTGCTACCTTCTCTGAGACTTTTCTGACGCAGATCACACACATAGCACACACTCGCTCACACACTAGACTAGACTGCACGTTCCCTGTGGGCAGGGACTACATGTGACCCGTTCAGGATTGTTATTCCAGTGCCTGGCATTGTGCTTGGCACATAGTAAGTACTATGGAAATATTTGGGCAGGTTTTTTGAATGTGCCACGTTCTTCTGCTTTTCTTTCTGCCTAGAATTCTCTTTTTCTTTAATTCTTTGCATAGCCAGTTTCTTCTTATTTCAGTCTCAACCCAAGTTCCTCCTTCTCAGGATTATGGACCTTTTGATCAGAAAGGTCTCTCCTGAAGTCCATCATTCCGCTCCCCTATCCTGTCTGTCACATCAGCTGGTTTTACATTAATCATTATACATGCCCTAAGATTATCCAGTTCAGTTTTTCACTGATTTATTTACTTTCTATCCTCAAACACAGTATAAGCTCCATGAGAGCAGAGACGGTCTTAATCAAAGCTTCATTGCCAACCCCCTCAGCAGTTCCTGGCATGTTACAGTTTCAATAAATGTACACTGATTGACTGAATGGATGAATGAAGGAAAGTCAAGAACTAGAGATTACACTCCCTTGTATGCTTTGCCTTATTTAATCCTTACAACAACCTTAGGAACTAAGCACTATCATACAATGAGTTTCACATTACGCAGGAGGAAACTAAGTCTTAGAGGGGCAATGTAATTTGCCCAAAGTCACATTGTTCGTAATTTGAGAAGCTGGAATTCAAGATATGCCTGTTTTGTGGATGACAGTTCATTTTATACATCTTAAAATATCTGTTTTATTTCTTATGATTCGAGTTTGGATATCACAGCTGGTCTCCAAGTAGAAAAATAGAGTTCCTACTCTCCTTCCCTTAACCCCATTAGCCTTATTCTCAGAGCTACAGGCAGAGCAGCTGGACAGCTTGTAACCTCAGGTACGGATAGGTCTTGCCCTCACACATTCACTACACCCAAGAAAGCAGGAGCGTGCACATTATTTCTAGGTTGGAAAGAGAGAGCCAAAAGGGGCTGGCCAGGGCATGCGCTAGGACCTTTTCCCCAAACTTCACTCATCAGAATGGTTTTCTCTTCCCAAGGGATTGGGGCCAGAGGAAGGGAGAGAAGGCAGGGGTTTGAGGAGAAGGGCAGGACTGTTTTTCTAATACTTCCAAGCGGGCCAAATTTCCTGTTTTATAGAGGGATGCAATAACACAGGGAGAGGGAGAAATTTCCCCAATTCCAACCCTCAATTATCAAAGAAAAACCCTTAGTTTGCAATTGATGTTGCAGATTCTGGCGTATAGTGGCAAGGGATATATCTCTATTAGCAGTATGAAGTCTCAGCCCGGCCAAGACCACATTTCATCTTATTGCTTCTAAATCACTAGGTGTAGCCTCTGTGCTGACTTTGGAGTTAAGTTTAAACTCCTCCTCAGGGCAACGCCCTTCATGAGCAGGCCCTGGCCCCTCTGAAGTCTCACCTCCTGGTGTCCTCCTGACCATCCCCACATTCATGGTAGAGAAGCCGTGAACATGTTGCCAATCCTCACAACTCTGAGCCTTTGGAAATGGCATTTCTTCTCCGCCTGGCTGATTCCTATTCAGCTCGCAAGATTAGGCAGTTAACCATGAGCAGCTTCAAGCCAGGTTACGTTTTACCTATCCCCGTAACCCTGGGCCTCTTAAAGTAGATGACTTGAATGAGTTTCAAAAGATTAGCTGAAAGGCAACCTTGCTTGGAAGTCTTCCTGGCACCTTAGGAGATGGTTCTCCTCCTCGCTCCCAAAGCACTCCATCACACCTCTATTCGTAATTCTTAAACTATACCTTTTTAATTTTTAATTTATTTTGTTTTTTAGAGACAGGATCTCACTCTGTTGCCCAGGTTGTGCCATGTGGTACAGTCATGGCTCACTGCGGCCTCAAACTCCAGGGCTCAAGTGATCCTCCTGCCTCAGCCTCCCAAGTAGCTAGGACTATAGCAGTGTGCCACCATGCTGGGCTACTCTTCTTAAAATAGTGTTTTTCTTTCTTTTTGAGGAAAGAGGCTGTGTCTTATGCATCACCGTATCCCTAGGGTTAAGCCACAGTACCTAGCACATGGGAGGTATTAGATAAATGAATTTTTGAATCAAACCTTTTCTGAGCCTCTGTGACATGGAAAGCATGGTGCTAGGCACTATTTGGGGGATACAAAGTCGTATCTCTGCTCTTAATGAAATGAGAGTCCAGGGGGAACAAGACACGAAATGTTCATGAATATGTTCCATAAGGCTCTGTGAGGTAACTTGATGAAAGTTAATTCTACAGGAATTTAAAGGAAGGGAACATTTCTGACTTCTGTAACAGTTATCACATACCCTCCTTTTCACTTGGAAATGGACTCTTACCTGTTAATTATTTTCTTAATGGGTTTAGAAGTGTCTTTTTCTTTATTTCTTTTTCTTTTTTTTTTTTTTTTTTTTTTTTGAGATAGAGTCTTGCTCTGTCACCAGGCGCTAGGCTGGAGTGCAGTGGCGCGATCTCGGCTCACTGCAATCTCCACCTCCTGGGTTCAAGCAATTCTCCTGCCTCAGCCTCCCGAGTAGCTGGGACTACAGGAGCATGCCACCACGCCCAGCTAATTTTTGTATTTTTTAGTAGAGTCAGGGTTTCACCATGTTGGCCAAGATAGTCTCGATCTCTTGACCTCGTGATCTGCCCGCCTTGGCCTTCCAAAGTGCTGGGATTACAGGCGTGAGCCACTGCGCCCGACCTAGAAGTATCCTTTATTGTGTGGCTTGGATCTGTTTTAAAAGTAAGTGGGTCATAAATAATAAGCAAAAAATCAGGCTTAGGAGGCCTTCTGGTTGTGTGTTCAGACAGTATCCAGTAAGTTTGACTTGGTGTGAAGGGGTGGGATTGCATGTTGAAGACAGCAGGGTTTAGATTTTACACTGAAAGGAAGCAGGCAGTGAGCCCTGGGAGGAGTTGCAGGAAAGCGGTTACAAAAATGCATGCTTCCCAGGGTCCTCCATTAAGCCTCCTGGGACAGGTCTCCTGTCTGTTCCTAGACCCCAGGGTACTGCTGGGCACCTCAAGAGCGGCAGAGAAATTGAATACTCATGAGTCTTGCAATGTAGGAATAACAATTCATCTGAACAAGTGAACAAGAATAGACTATTTTTTTCCCCTATTGGGATCATTGGGTCTAAAAATCTGATTTGTGTCTAGGAATTATCAGTCTAGAATTTTCATGACTTTATAGAATTGATATTGCATAGTACTGTAGGATAAGGATTTAGCACTTGAGTTATGAAAAGCTCAGGACAACACAACACGCAATGGTTAATTGGACTGGATATGTCCATAAAGCTGAATTCTAATTCAACTATGACCATCTCTGATTCTGCTTCTGATTCTGTGTGACTTTAATCCCAGATTGAATTTTCTGACATTTCTGTAAAATGGGGCAGAAGAGAGCATGACGGTTATGGGGTTTAAATATAAAAGGGTTAAGAGCTGGGCAGTGCCTCCTTGGTCGATATATAAATCAGACCACACTGACATCCCGTTTTCCTTTCCTTCTTTTTCATAATTAGAGAGGGAAAGAGAATAAAGAATTTTAACAAAGTATGCCTAGTTAAACCCATAGTTCTCATTGCATCACTAATTTAGAATTAACCACAGCTCCGTGGTGTCTCAGAAAGCTTCCTATTGCTTTTCACTACGTAACTTTCCACGTCTGTGTGCCTGGTACTCTCGGATGTACCAAGACGAGGTCGAATTCCCTTCCATGTCTAGCACAGTGTCTCGCATATTTACCCACTCAAAAAAAAAAAAAAAAAAACCGCTCCTTAAGGAATCAATGAACTATTCCTTAGCAGGAAAAGCGAACACGAAGTTTTTCTCTCACGATGAAGTGTATTTCTCCGTTCATTTCAGATATGCATCAGCTAGTCAGCGTAAACTGTGCTTTTTACATGCTCACCAGGTAAGAACTTTTTGGCTGAGAATGAGAAATTGATTGCGGGAGGATAACAAAGCGGGCGGGGACCTGGCAAACTGAGAGTCGCGAGGAGGAGGCGGAGTCGAGGAGAGTTTGAGTATTTCCGTCCAATCAAAAGGAGACCATAAGAGCAGGAGGGGGAGATGCAGGGGGAGCGGGAGCTGGGGAATACTGCCCGGTTACTCCAGCGCGCCAGGCCGAACCGCAGCTTCTCGGCTTAAGTACCTCCACTTGCAGCGGCCGATTCCGAGGCCACCTCCAGCAATGGCCTTTGCAAATCTGCGGAAAGTGCTCATCAGTGACAGCCTGGACCCTTGCTGCCGGAGGATCTTGCAAGATGGAGGGCTGCAGGTGGTGGAGAAGCAGAACCTTAGCAAAGAGGAGCTGATAGCCGAGCTGCAGGTAAGGGGAGCCGGAGAAAACGGAGGTCTCCAGGGCAACCTCCGCGGAAAAAGGCTGGCTGCGCCTAGGCCAGCACGCCCCCTCACGTGCGCCCCCTCTCAGCCCGTTCCGGGGGCCTCCTGAGACTGGGAGGTAGCAGAAAGAGGGAAGAGCAAACCGCGGCGAGATGCAAACTTTTCTTTTAGTTTGCAGCCGCGTCTTTCTCGGTGGCATGCCTCCGCTAGCCTTGCGCGGTGCAGGCTGCTCCAACTGGTCCTGCAGGCTGCTCGCGGATGCCAGCGCGGCGCCCCGGAGCTTCGGCCCGCAGCTGTTCTGGCAGCCTTGAGCCGCCCTCCCCCAACCCCCAACCGCCTCCGCGCGGGGGGAATAGTGGGAGGGGCGCCAAAGTGGCTTCCTCGCGGGGACCCCGGGAACTAGCGATTCTTCCCAACCAAGTTCTGGGCCGCCCCACCG
>PVKV010032932.1:0-19263 GCA_004027835.1 Alouatta palliata
CTCATGCCTGTTCTTCCTCCTCCTCCTTCCCTCTCAGTCTCAGCCCTCCCCCTGCCCAGGCCCCTCCCCTCCCCACGTCCTGTCCCACTCCCCTCCCGCTTGCTTCCCTGAGCCCCGCCTCACCTGAAACCTCCAGTGTGACATATCTGTTATTTCTCTGGTGTCCCCTGAGGTGCCACATGTACAGCCCAGCGTGGGAGTCCCGGACACCTTTGATCAGCAGCCGGGCCACGCCTCCCTGAACCCAGAGCTGCCAGTCGTCCCGGGAGAAGCGGCCTTGGCCCACGTTGTGGAAGATGGTCTTGTTCTCCCTGAGGCGGCGCAGCGTGACGGTGACAAGGGAGAAGGTGTTGGAGATGTTGCAGGACAGCGCTACGTTTTTGCCCCGAGACACGGAGACCACGCCCTCTGTGCAGGTGGGGACGTCCCAGCCTGTGGGGCCAGGACAGGGGGCACACGTGGGTCAGGGCTGGGCCTCAGGGCATTGGCTGGCTGCTGTGCCCAGGGCCAGGGCCGGGGCAGGAGACAGGGCCTGCAAGGGACACGATGGACTGTGTATACATCCATCCCATCCAATCAGCACATACTTTTTTGTGTGCGAATAAAATAGCCACAGAAAAGGAGGGTGGCCGTGTGTGTGTGTGTGTGTGTGTGTGTCTCTGTGTGTGTCTGTGTGGTGTTTGGTGTTTGTGTGTGTGTGTGTCTGTGTGTGTGGTTGCGTGTGTGTCTGTGTGTGTGTGGTGTTTGTGTATGTATGTGTGTGTGTGGTGTTTGTGTGTGTGTGTGTGTGTGTGGTGTTTGCATGTGTGTCTGTGTGTGTGGTGTTTGTGTGCGTGTGTCTGTGTGGTGTTTGTGTGTCTGTGTGTGTGTGGTGTTTGTGTGTGTGTCTGTGTGTGTGTGTCTGCGTGGTATTTGTGTGTCTGTGTGTTTGTGTGTCTGTGTGTGTGTGTGGTGTTTATGTATGTATGTGTCTGTGTGGTGTTTGTGTGTGTGTGTGTGTATGTGTGTGGTGTTTGCATGTGTGTCTGTGTGTGTGGTGTTTGTGTGTGTGTGTGTGTGCTTGCACTCACACTGTGTCTGTTCCTTAGGGTGTGTCCACTTGAATGAAGACAGTTCCTATCAACTCCCTCCCCTGTACATTTCCACTGGGGTGGGCGAAGCCAGACCCTGGGGGATGTGTGGGCGTCTGTGCTGGGCTGATCAGCTGAATCGCCCTGTTGGTGGGAAGCAGTGGCCAGGCCCCAGCTCCTCCCTCAGCTTCTCCAAGGCCTAGGCCAGGTGCACGTGCTTGGCTACGTGAGGAAGGGCGCAGGCTTCTGCGGACACCCACTGGCCAACATCAGGGGTGAACAGAGCAGACACGGGTTCCAGTCTGTCCTGTGGGGCTCAGCCTGCTTGTGCCACCCGCAAAGGGACCTGAACCCTGTCCCCTTTGCACTCTTCCACCACCCGCTCAGCTCCAGGCTGCTGAGCCAGCTCCACACACAACTCCACAGTCCTGGGAGGTCAAGTCCTTGTAACAGGTCAGTGTGTCAGTCTGTCTGTCTCTCTCCCCTCCTGGGTGAACCCTGCCCAATAATGATACCTGCAGCTGCCCCCTCAGAGGTCCAGGGCCTTTGCCCCAGCGGCCAGCTCAAGGATGCCTGAGATTCAGGTTGTGGCACCCCAAGCATGGTACCAGCCTGAAGTCTTGGTGCCGCTACTGTCACTGCTGTGCCAGTGTCCACCATGACTGGAGACAGATGGACTGACGGACAGTAGGGTGAGCTCTGGGGGAGCACGTAGCATGCTGGGTGGAGCCAGCATTTGGCCACATTTCACCAAATACAAAACCACATGGCGGGTGCCACGTGCTGGGAAGTGCCAGGGGTCTTGGTGCCCACGGGAGGGGGTGGGATTCAGGGGCACCTGGCCTTTGGGCCAGACCGAGTTTCCTCTGGCGAACAGGCTGGCCACCTGCTTGGGACGCTCTGAGTGGTCAGGGACTGCAGGGCCTCTACAGGCCATTGCACAAATTCACCCTGTGCCCTGAGGCCAGCAGGCAGTTGTCCCCAACCCAGGCGCACTTTGGAACCACTGTTGGGGGTGCGGGCAGAAACTCCCCAAAAATGAGCTCCTCCACCTGTGATTCTTCCGTTTGGTTTTTGTTTGTTCTTAGGATTCTGACAGAGCTGCTTTGGGATGTGGCTGAGCTCTGATATCTTTTAAAAGCCCCTAGGGTGGCTCAGTGGCTCACACCTGTAATCCCAGCACTTTGGGAGGCCGAGGTGGGAGGATCACTTGAGCCCAGGAGTTTGAGACCAGCCTTAGCAACATGGCAAAACCCCATCTCTACAAAAAATACACAACTTAGCCAGGTATGGTGTATGTGCCTGTGGTCCCAGCTACTCTGGAGGCTGAGGTGGGAGGAACACCCGAGCCCAGGCAGTCAAGGCTGCAGTGAGCTGTGATTGCACCACTGCACTCCAGCCTGGGTGATAGAGCCAGACCTTGTCTCAAAAAAAAAAAAAAAAAAAAAAAAAAAAAAGCCTCTCAGGTGACTTTGCTGCACCGGATGGGGTCTAGAGAGCTGGAGAGGATCACTGGGGGCCCCTGCTCAAATGCAGATCCCGTCCTGGCAGATCTGAGGCACACTTGACTAAGGAACCCAGGCTACGGCACACGTCGTAACTGACCCGGACCCTCAGATCTGAGGCACACCTGACTAAGGAACCCAGGCCACGGCACAGGTCGTAACTGACCCGGACCCTCAGATCTGAGGCACACCTGACTAAGGAACCCAGGCCACGGCACAGGTCGTAACTGACCCGGACCCTCTCCCTCGGAAACTGGTCATGATCTTTGTCTTTCCCTGCAATTACTCTGCCCACCAGACACCACAGCAGGCACCACCACCCACCATCCACAGAGGGACACGGCCTGCTCATCACAGCCCACCAACCACAGTGGGACATGGCCCGCTCACCACCACCCTCCACCCATGGTGGGCCACGGCCCACTCACCACCACCCTCCACCCATGGTGGGCCACGGCCCACTCGCCACCACCCTCCAACCACTGTGGGACACGGCCCACTCACCACCACCCTCCACCCACGGTGGGCCACGGCCCACTCGCCACCACCCTCCAACCACAGTGGGACACGGCCCACTCACCACCATCCTCTATCCACTGTGGGACACGGCCCACTCACCACCACCCTCCAACCACAGTGGGACACGGCCCACTCACCACCATCCTCTATCCACGGTGGGACACGGCCCACTCACCACCATCCTCCATCCACGGTGGGACACAACCCACTCACCACCATCCTCCATCCACGGTGGGACATGGCCCACTCACCACCATCCTCTATCCACTGTGGGACACGGCCCACTCACCACCACCCTCCAACCACAGTGGGACATGGCTCAATCACCACCACCCTCCAACCACAGTGGGACACGGCCCACTCACCACTGCCTGGGGCAGCCCAGCTCCACATGTCCAGGCCCTGGGTCTGCAGAGTCAGTCATTATCAGGGGCCTGGTGGTATCTGGAGTCAACCTCAGTCCACCCCTCCTGCCCCTGCCATTATCCTGCCGGGCCCCCCTTTCACCAGCAGAGAGGTGGGACCCCGAGACCTACCTTCATTCTGAGCACTTAAGGAGGCAGCCAGGAGCAGGAGGGCCCCGAGGGCCTGGGAAACGGAGCTGGGGAATGCCAGGGGACAGGTCTGCATGGCTGGCGGGACTTGAGCAGCCTCAGGGGTCCCTGGTCCTCATCAGTGGCTCTTGGGACACTCCCTGGAGGAAGGAAAGCCCATGGGTCAGAGACCCCCACGGCCACCAAAGGGAACAGTGGGAGTGGCTGTTGCCTGGCAGGGCCTGGGAGGCTGGGGGTCCACAGACTCTTTCCTGACTGGCTGTGCCTGGGATGCCAGAGCCCCCCCACCTTCCATGTGCCTGCGGAGGGTGTGTGATGCTGGCCATGAATAAGACACAGAGTGGGGGCAGGAGACAGAGTCACCCACGAAGTGGGGGGACCCCATCCGCCTTGTGGGTCAGCCCTTTTGTTTTATAATAAATTACTCATAACTGTACCTGAGTATGTTTTCCATAGAAATGGGTCATGACAGGTGGGATCTTTGGCAGCCAGGTCTGACCTGACACTGTGCTAAGACCGGCTTCCAGCCCCAGCCCCTCACCAATGCCGCACGCGAAATCAGTCTTCTGTCTACTTAGGAGCATGCGTTTGATGTCACCGCAGGCCCAGGGCACAGAGCTTCGTCATTACAATCCCGGAGCGTGTCCGTCTCCTCGCTGGTCCTATCCGGCCCTCCTGTCACTCACAAGGACCCTCACGTGACCAGCACCCACGGTCCGCCTCCCCCAGCCAAGCCACCGACCCCGCGCCCGGACCAGCACTCAGTTCCGTCCTTTCGAATACATCTTTTTCACCTCTGCAATCCTAACGCCCAGGTGGGCTTCACCTCTGCTGCTCTCCGTGGCAAGGCAGGCTGCTGGGCTGCTTCCAGCCGGTGAGCCTCCTTTTGCCTGGAGCCTGCAAACGTGAGGGGTCCCGTGGCTGTGTGGCTCCTCTCCCGCCAGGCAGAGGCGGCTCCAGGCCCGGACATGGGTGCTGGACCCCGGGACCCCCTCACCTCTCAGCCACGCTCGGGGCAGGGCCCTTCCCTGTGGCACTGGCCAGCTTGTTCTCCTTCCAGGCCCAGGGTGGAACTCGGGCTCCTGGTGTATGATGGCAGTTCCTGTCATGTGCTGGGTGGCCCCTGTGGTGTCTGTGTGTGCGGAGGGGTCTTCCAGAGGTCCCGGGCAAGTAGGATGTCTTTGAACTTAGTGTGGCTGGTGCTGCTTGTCTCTGGGCTTTCTTCGTTTGATTGTTTTTCCCATTTCTTTATTTCCTTTTTTTTTTTGAGATGGAGTCTCACTGTCGCCTAGGCTAGAGTGCGGGGGTGTGATCTCAGCTCACTGCAACCTCCGCCTCCTGAGTTAATTCTCTTGCCTCAGCCTCCCGAGAAGCTGGGACAGCAGGCGCCCACCACCATCCTCAGCTAATTTTTGTATTTTAGTAGAGAAGGGGTTTTGCCATGTTGGCCAGGCTGGTCTCCAACTCCTGACCTCAGGTGATCTGCCTGCCTCGGCCGATGTCAGCTAATTTTGTGTTGGAATCTGGAATCTACCTGGAAGTCATTTGGCAAAGGGCGCATGCTTGGGTCCACTTTTTCTTCTTCTGGGATTGCAGGCTGAGCCCGGGACACTCCGTCGAACCGAGGTCCCTAAGTCGGTCGCCTCTCCACTGCTGCCTGGACTCACCCCAGGACCAGGCTGAAGGACGCTGCTTGGCAGCTGCCCAGCCCCTGGGGCACGGGCTCCCTGCTGCTCCCTGCGTCCTTCCCTAGATGCCTGCTTTCCAGCGGGACATCAGGATTCCAGGCGGAATCCTGATCTCGGTTCTAATTGGAACGAGGAGCTTGGAGGTGGAGTTGGAGATGCCCCTACCGGGTCCTGCCAGAACCAGTCCTGAGTCTCCACAGAGGCCGTGTGGCACCTGCCCGTGGCACTGAGCTATGAACTGGGCTGTTTTCGGTTTTCCTGCCTTCCTGCCCCTGCCTGTTGGTTCTAGACAGTCCCCAGATGGGTGCCAACAGCTTACCACCCTGATGCTGCCAGGAGCTGCTTTGGATGGAAGGTTCTAGAAAGAGGTGTGGCAACTCCAGGTGCAGGGGTTTTCCTGGTAGCTTAGATAAGATCTACTCAACCCTTTTCCTGAGATATTTTTACAAAATAACTTTCCCTAACTTGGAAAGTTCAGGCAAGACACACAAGTATCCCCAGCAGCCCGAATGTGGTCCCCCCAAGCGTGGCCAGCAGTCACCTCACAGCCCCGTGCCTCCCACTGCTGCCCGTGACCCTGCCTGGCACTGTCGCATTTTGCAGGGCAGAAGCAGGAGCCTGCCCTTTTCTGTCGCCTGTGCCCTCCCCTGCCAGGCCCTGGGATTCTCAGTCCCAGCCCCAGGGAGCCTCCAGCGGCCCCAGGTGTTTCCAGGGTGGGCCTGCTCAGGACGGCCTTTTTTGGAATTTCCAGCCCAGCCGGGGGCTGAGAACTTGGAGCCTGTCTCCCTTTCCCTCTGTGTAGTCCCTGCCTCTGGCCTGGACGCTGGTGGGAGGGCCGGGACCCACTGGGCCCTTGCAGGCCCCGCAAGGCTGTGATGTGGGTGCCATGTAAGTGCTGAGGGCCTAGGCTCAGCTTCGTGGGCTCCCTGGGTCTTACGGGTCCCTCCAAGGCCACTCCAGGGCCTGCCAGGCCATCCACCTCACCACAGGGGCCTGTCCTCGGTCGGTCTTGGCTGCTGGGCTACCTTTCTGTTGGTCTCTGGAGGAGACCCATCCCTCGGGGATGCCACCTTGCCCCCAGCCATCAGTGGGCACGCAGCTCCTGCCCCAGAACGACATAGGCTGTTTCCTCTGCCACCCCTGGCTGATCGTTGCACAGCCTTTGTCTCCAGATGGCCCCGGCCCAGCCAGAAGAGGTCCTGGAGCCCCCGTCTCTGGGGGAAGATGGCAGAGGGCAGGCCAAGGTCTCTCCTGGCTGGAGGTGTGGGAGGGCGCTGCCCAACGGCCCTCTGCAGCTGGCCTGGCCACCCCCAGGGCCTCAGAGCAGGTCTACAGTGAAGGCCCAGGGAGCAGGCGGGCAGGCATTCTACCCCAGGGAGCCAAGGCCCGAAGACTCCTGGCATCCTACCCCCTGCAGGTCCAGGCCCAGGCCCTGGGCACAGTGCGGGCCCTCGGGTCAGTGGCTCCCTGCAGCCTCCTGTTGGTGGCCTGGTGGTATGTGTTCGCTTGAAGGCCTAGCCCCATGGACTCCGCGCCCTGAGCCTTTGTGCAGACCAGCACTTAGTCCACCAGGACTGGGCCAGCAAGGGCTGCTACCCAGGAAACCTCTCACCCGTGTGGGAGCAGAGTCTCTGGCCTTCCAAACACCACAGCAGGCCTGGAAAGTGTGGGACACTCTCCTGGGGGAAGTACAGTGAGGCCGCCTGGCTGGGGGTCACCCTGGAACCAGAGCCCTCCACTCCAGCCTTCCCCCATCACACATCTTCCTGACGTCTGTCAGCGTTTACAGTCACCTTGCAAGTTCCCACTGTGTCTCTGGGACATGAAATGAGAAGAACGAAGGGTCGCCATGAAAGGCCCACACTTCTGAGGGGGGTTTGCCCTGCCCTCCTGTGCCCTGGAGCCCCGGCACCTCTGGGGGCCTCACTCTGTGCAGAGACAGGCTGACTAGCCCAGTAAAACCTCAGCCTCCACCTCCTCTGTGGAACCAACTATGTTCGCCCCACTGCGTACGCACACACACTTGCACATGTGCACACTGCACACACCCACAGTGCGGGGGGAGGGGCTGGCCGGGCAGGATAAGCCTCTCACAGGCCCCAACGAGGTCCCTGCCTGTGTGCTTCCTTTGGGGCCCTGCTCATGCCCTGCATACAGAAGGCGCTCGGTCCATGTGGATCTGGACCCTGAGAGCCACTGGGGGACGAGGGTCCCTGTGTGGACGCTCCACGAAGCCCCACCTGCCCCAGACGCAGGAGCTCAGCTTTGCACAAGGGAGGTGCCCTGTATCCCCCAGGAAGGGCTTGGTCCGTCCCCTGGTGGGGTTTGGACCCGATGCCTGGGCTGGTTAGAGGTCAGGCCCTCACCTGGACCAGGTGACGTGTTTTTGCATGAACCTGCTGACGTGCCTGCTGGACTTTGATAAGGGACTAGGGAAGAGAAAGTGAGAGGAGGCAGCCTGGGTCTGTTCCAGGCAGGACAGTGTGCGAGACCCAGCCGGAGCCCTGGGAGGACATGCCCTTCAGCCAAGAGAACTCGCCTTCAAAGGAGGCTGGTTGCGTGCGAGCGTTCCTGGCTAGGCAGACCCACCTCTGGGTGTTTGCACCCCCGCTGGGAAAAGTCCCTAGGTAGGGCGGGGACTCCAGCCCTGCTCCTCCCAGCAAGCGCTCCCAGTGCAATCCACACACCCAGCGTCGAAATGACCTATGGGACTCCCAGGAGGGACCTTTGTCCAGCAAACTTCAGACATGCTATTTATAGATGTGTGTTTCTCCAAAACACAATAAACAACCCAAAAGTGTGACAGCAGGACACATCACCAACCCCAGGGATGCCATGTTCCCAGGGGTCCTCCAGAGGCTGGAGGCTGGGCCTGCTGAGGACCTGGCGTGCAGATGGGCTCTGGCCTTCTCTTCCCACTGCCCCAAGCTCCCCAGCCCCCGCAGCCCCTGCAGCCCCCCTGGCCCTGTCCCCAGGCATCCCTGGCCCTGCACAGCCACAGGCAGCCACGTCATTCCCACCCTCTCCCTGTGGTCCTGCCCCTACACAGAAGCCCCTGTCGGCCACAGAGACCAGGTGTGGGGACGCTGTCACTGCCGGGGGCACACTGCTGAGGCTCAGGGACCATCCCGGGCTTCAAGGCTGGTGCCGGGTGGGGGCGCCATGTCTCGAGGTGTGGGTTCCCTGCTCCAGGCAGCTACGATGCTCACTAGAGTCCAGTCCCTTCTGTGGGAAACCCCACACCTCCTGCTGCGGCCTGGGCATGAGGGGAGGGAACCCATACCAGAGACCCTTTGTGGCCCCTCACCAACACCCCCATTCCTGTGTGACCCCTCAGGGCTGCTCAGATGGGCTGGGAAACAGACTGGGGCCCCACCCCCATCATGCCTCAGCACCCTCCCAGGGCTCCTGCTGGGCCTCACCCACCGTCCTGCCTGGAACAGAACCAGGCCGCCTCCTCTCACTTTATCTTCCCTGGTTCCTTATCAAAGTCCTACAGGGTCTCCCTGGGCTAAACGCAAGCGGTGGGCCAGGGTGGTCCCTTCTGGAGGCTCCAGGGGGAACCTGTCCCTCTCCCTCTCCAGCGTCCAGAGGCATCCGAATCCCGTGGCTCAGGGCCCCTCCGCCACCATCCCCCTGCCCCTGCTGCTTCCCTCATCCCCCTGACTCCCCCTCCTCCTCCCTCCCTCTCCTGGAGACTGTGTGATGGCATTGAGGACCCCCTCGGTGACCCAGGACAGACTTCCCAGCTCAGCACCTGTGACTTCATCCCATCTGCATAGTCTGCCATGTAAGGTTCTGGGATGAGGACGTGACATCTTTGGGGACTGGGAGCCGACCACAGAGCCCCCACGCCCAATGCAGTGGGAGACCCAGGCCACCTGAAGACCCCCGCATGGAGGTGAGATTCACACAAGGAGACCCTAGGGGGGTCCTGGGTCTGGCTCCCCTCACCGCGCACTCTGCAATGTCAGCTTAGCCACCCACCTTGAAACCGTGCAGACCGGCAGCAGGGAGGGTCGGGGCTGCTGGGGCCTCCCCACTGCTCTCTGCAGCACCCCACCCACCTCGTCCGGGAGGGGATGCCCTGCTGCTCTCCCCGTGCTGCTCTGGGGGGGTCCTGTCCTCACCTGGAGCCTGGAGGGCATCTGAGTCTGTTTAATAAATGCCTCCAGGGACTGCCCCTGCCTCTGTGTTAGGGCTGGGAACTCTGGGCACACAGCCAAAGGTCACAGATGTCCAGGACCCTGAGAACGCTGTGTCCACCCCACCTGCCCACCCGGAGGCTGGCTCTGCCACCCATCTGTGTCCTGAGTCAGCCCTGACTCAGCAGAGAACTGCACCCTGAGCCAGACCTCAGCAGCTGGGTACTGGAGGCCCCCAAGGGCCAGCTGCACACACCTGGCTTCGTGCCGAGCTCCTCCTGCCTGACGGTGCCTGTGTCCGCCTCCCCTCACCCTGAGTGTCCCAAGTCCACCCGCTTTGCATTCCATGGGGCCAGCAGCGCGGTGGAGCCTCTGCTCTCAGAGGCTTCAGCTGCTGGCAGATGCGTCTGCTGCCGAGGGTGGACCCTGCAGCCCCGGCTCCCAGCCTTGCGGCCAGATTGTTTCCTGAAGGCCCTGGGCCCTGGGCTGCCCTGGTTAGGGCGAGGCGGGTGGGAGTGAGGAGCTGGCACTGTTTCTGTTTCTGGCCACATCTCCTCCGTGGTCCCAGCCCCTGGCAGCCTGGGATGCACCAGTCCAGCAATGCCGCCTTCCCGCCAAGTCCCCCAGCCCACCTGTGCTGGCGGCTGTCGCTTCTCACACAGGGGTCCTCTCACTGCCCCTCACCGGCCCTACCAGCCTCCCAGCTCCCTCACCAACTCCCCCACTGCGCGCCCTCCGACAATGGCGAACCTGAGCCATGTCCATCCAGGGATGCAGGGTGGTGAGTGCTGGGCCAGAGGGTACTAAGAGCAGGTGGTGTGCCCTCCCCGTCAGCCCACCTCTGGCAGGAGGCGGGGAAGGTGTGGAATGAGTCAGCCATGGCGGGGAGCCCCTGGCCTGCACGGCAAGCCTGGAAGACCCCTGACTTTGACTTGAGAATGACTGAGGGCTCAGGAGGTAGGGAGTCGGGCGCCAGGGACGAGAGGGGCAGGTCTGGTTTTACTCTGAGGCTTCAGGCTGCAGACAGTGCGTGGCCCCAGCTCTGCCTGGGCAGCTGGTGTCAGCGACATTGGGTTGCTGCAGAATTTGCTCCGTTTATTAGACAAAAACTCACCCTAGTGACACAGGTCCCTCAGGTCACCAGGCATCAGTGGACCCTACACAAATGGTCACATCGGAGTCTCAGATAAACAGCCAATGATGTCATGGTAAAAGCTTGTCCCATGTGACACTTGGGACACACTTGATTAAAACACGATTCACGGTCTCAAGCTCAGACGTTGCTGGTTCTGTGTTTTTGTCAGCAGCCCTGGCACTCTGGCCGTCTGCCAGAGTCCTCTCCTGCCATCCTACTGACCAGAGGCAAGGGCTCGATTTGAATACTGTGGAGTTGGTAAAAACCAGAGAGAGGGCAAGCGGCGGGGTGCAGCCACAGAGAAAGTGGCAGGTGTGGCAGTGGCCTGCCAGCAGCTCCGTGTGTGGTACAGGAGACTGGGGGCACAGTGCCCCAAAACTTCTAGAGCCGGAAAAAATGGACGCAGCAACCAGATTTGTCTCAAACCATGAAAACAGAGTTGGCATCTGAGGAGCTGGCACCAGGCACGGCAGGCTCCAGGCTCTGAGTGCTCCCTGGCCAGGGATGACGCAGAGGCTTGGAGCCGTTCCCAGTGACAAGCCCAGGGAAGCCCACGCGCTACCCGGCACGCCTGTGCACACCTATTCCCGCTCCTCCTGTCCCAGGTGCCTTCCTGTCCCAGCTCCCACGTGTGCAGGGTGTGTGGAAGCTCAGGCCCCTTGGGCTGGGTTCACTGGGGTCCTACTGTGTGATCGGTGGTCATGCTGGTGACCTGAGGGGCCTGTGTCGCCAGGGCGAGTTTTCTTCTAATAAATGGAGCAAATTCCCTGCAGCAACCCAATGTCGCTGACACCAGCTGCCCAGGCAGAGCTGGGGCGACGCACTGTCTGCAGGCTGAAGCCTCAGAGTAGAACCAGACCTGCCCCTCTTGTCCCTGGCGCCCAACGCCCTACCTCCTGAGCTCTTCAGTCATTCTCAAGTCAAAGACAGGGGTCTTCCAGGCCTGCGGTGCGGGCCAGGGGCTCCCCGCCACGGCTGACTCATTCCACACCTTTCCCACTACCTGCCAGGGGTGGGCCGACGGGGAGGGCACTCCACACAGGAGGGCCGGCATGCTTTCCCACCTGCTGCAGGAGCTCAGGGAGCACAGGTGACACCATATCTCCATACAGAATGAGCGCACACAGCACATGCCACACTGGCTTTCACCAACACCTCTCAGAAGATGGCCAAGGCCCACAGAGGCCATCGAGCCCACCTAGGCCCACATGGTACTAGGAGCAGCTGGCGTGCCCTCCCCATCAGCCCACCCCTGGCAGGTGGTGGGAAAGCTGTGGAATGAGTTAGCCGTGGTGGGGAGCCCTTGGCCTGCACCGAAGTCCTGGAAGACCCCTGACTTTGACTTGAGAATGGCTTTGAAGGGATCAGAAGGTAGGGAGTTGAGGGGTGTCAGGGAGGGAGTTGAGGGGAGTCAGGGAGGAGAGGGAAATATCTGGTTCTACCACCTGCCTGGGCCCATGGTGTGGACCTCCCTGCTCTGGTTCTATGCTGAGGCAGGCCCAGAGGGGACTCTAGGCGGGGCCTGGACCGGGCCAACCCTTCCTCCTCAACCCTTTGCTGGTGGCCTCCTGTGCTCCTGCTCTGGGCTCAGTAGCGGCCCCCTGGAGAGGCCCTGCCATCACCCCCGCCCTGCTGGACACAGGCCCCCTGCCCTGGCCCCTGCAGCTGGACGTGCTGGGTCTCCAAGGAGCTGGGGAGCCTCTACCCACTAGAGGCAGAAAATGTGGTTCTCAGGCTGCAGGTGACTAACCAGTAGTGGGCAGGGAACTGCATGTGGAGATGGCTGCAAAGTCAACACAAAACGAGGGTGAGAAGGGGCCGCTGAGGGCCTGCCTGGGCGAGCGGAGCCTCACTGTTCCAGTTTCACCAGTTTGCTGAGTGCACGCGAGGCGTGGCTGTGAAGAGTGAGCCACAGTCCACGCGTGTCTGCGTGCGAGATGCCTGCATGTGTGAACACCAGCTTGTGTGCACGAGTGTGAGCGAGTGCGTTTTGCTCACAGCTCCGTCGCAGCCACGGAGCAGGAAACTCCGGGTGAGGCCGAGGATCAGAAAGGGCAGAGGGGGCTTCGACCCACTGGACTCAGTGGAGCCCCGGGTCCGAGACGCCGCCCCTGTCCCTTCAAGCTTCGAGAAGGGCAGAGACGCAGGTCCCCAAGACGGCAGCTCGTCCCCGCCCCTCCTGGGGCACACCCGCTGCGACCTCGGCCTGCGCTCAGGGCCGGCAGGGGTGAGGGTCCCCGAGGCAGAGGCGCCGAAGCCCCAGAGTCCTCATCCCAGCGCGGAACGGCGACCCAAATGAATGCACCGAGAGGCCCTCACACCGAGCCCCCAGCACCGAGTCCTCAGCACCGAGCCCAGCTCCCGCCCGCCCCTCCGGCCCCCCACCTGCCCCTCTCCGCGCCTCACCTGGTCCGCTCCCGGACGCGCTCCTCCAGGATGCAGCTTCTCCGCGCGCTCGCCAGGAGTCCCGGGAAAATGAAAGAGACAGGAGGGAGGGGCCAGGGAAGAGGTGACGGACCCGACAGGGACCCACGTCCCAGATGAGGAAGGAGCCTGTTTACGGGAAGCCGCTGAGTTTCAGGAACTACGAAACGACACAGTGAATTTATTTTTTTCACGGGTGGCGCCGCACGCGCCGGTCACGCTAAAGGAAGCAGGAAAGCGGCCGGGGACGTTTTTCCAGGAGAGCCCGCGCCTGGGCGGGTCATGCACAAAACCTGCGGGGCTGGTCGGCTCCGCTCCCGGGGCCGCGAGTCTTTGAGCAGAGGGAGCGGGACAGCGGGAGGGTCCGAGGCCCTGTCATGAAAGTGCGCAGAGCGGAGGCGCGACGCTCCCGGCTCCCCCGCGGAGGGTCCTGCCCCTGCCGAGGTCCTGGCCTGGCCACCCCGGGAGCAGGGGCCCAGCCTGTTGTGCCGGAGATGGGGTGGGGTGGAAGGCTCCAAGATGCACCCGGCCCAGAACGCACAGACGTCCCAGGTGGGTTGGAGGTGGGTCGAGGAGGCCTGGCGGGGTGGCAGGCGGCCGCGTCCTCCACTGGAACCTGAGGTGGCACGCGGGCAGGTGCGGGCGGGATCAAGGATGACGAGGTATCTTCGGGACACTAGGAGGAGGCCCCACAGGCTGCAGACAAGTGGGTGGGCAAGCCCGCACCGGGCAGATGGTGGGGGACACTGGGTGTGGGGAAGCCCCCCAGCTTCATGGGAGGGAGGTGGAAGCAGAACCAAATTCTTCGGAACCCTCAGATTTAGGGGATGGGCAGGGCAGGGCCAGACTGGACGCTGAACCTTGGGGCCTGCAGCTCGGCCATCAGACCCAGGGTCCAGAGGTGGGCAGTACAGAACAAAGGCCCCCAGGATGTGCCAAAGGAGAAAGCATCGCCAAACTGGCAGGGGAGACACAGCCTGTCGTGGTCCCAGCAAGATGGCACCATGGCCAGGGCACAGAGGTCAGTTTCCCCAGCCCCTGCCCTCGGGGAGCCCCCAGCCACCCTGGCTGCCAGCTAGATGCTGGAGAGGGGACTGAAATCCCCTCCCACGTCCTCTGTGCCTGCTCCCTCTGCGCAAAGGGGCTTGTCCCCGGGGCCACATCCCCAGGCACCCACAGCTTCCTTCTCTTTTTCTGCCCACTAGGATCTCAGCTCTGAGGGTCTCCAGTTCCAGTGTGGGGGTCCGGCTGCTCAGGCAGGATCACCCACATGTGAGGCCCTGGAGGACAGCTGAAGGCTGGCAGACTTTTGTCCCGTGATGGGAAACCACTGGGAGCTGGAGGAAAACGCATATTCTGATAAAGCATTTCATTTTGTGAAACTGAAACTAGTTTGTTTATTTTGAAAGTAATACAGGCACAGAAACAAAATAGAATAAACCCAACTGTTGCCTTTTCCTCCCCACCCTGGCTTCAGTTCCCAGGGGTGAGTTATGGACTCTGTCTCACTTAGCCTTCCATACGTTTTTTTGATCCATGCAAACAGCACAGGCATTCACTCGAGTTTCTTTTTCTTTCTTTTTCTTTTTTTTTCTTTTTTGAGACGGAGTCTTGCTCCATTGCCCAGGCTGGAGTGCAATGCTGCGATCCTGCCCACCACAACCTCCGCCTCCCGGGTTCAACTGATTCTCCTGCCTCAGCCTCCTGAGTAGCTGGGATGACAGGCGCCCACCACCACATCTGGCTAATTTTTGTATTTTTAGTAGCAAAGGGACTTCACCATGTTGGCCAGGCTGGTCTTGAACTCCTGACCTCAGGTGATCTGCCCACCTTGGCCTCCCATAGTGCTGGGGTTACAGGTGTGAGGCACCGTAACCCCCGGCGGCATCTTTCCGTTTCTCTATAATGCTGGGATCAGGCACCTTAGGGTGCGTGTGTGGCTCACTCATTCACATCCTGCTCCCTCTGGTTGTTTCACCCTCCGCCTGGCCCTTGAATCACAGGCTCAGCTGCACCAGGCGACATATGGAGTTTCATTTCCCTTCTGTTCTAGGAATTTGTAGATTTCAGTTGTAGATTTCAGTTATGATTTCCTGTTTAACTCTCCAAATTATTGAGCAGCATATTCTTAAAATCCTCGAGGTCCGGGAGCATTTTCTTTTCTCTTCTTTTAATTTGAGATGGAGTCTGGCTCTGTCACCTAGGCTGGAGTGCAGTGGTGTGATCTCATCTCACTGTAACCTCTGCCTCCTGAGTTCAAACAATTCTCCTGCCTCAGCCTCCGAAGTAGCTGGGACTGCAGGTGCACGCCGCCATTCCAGGCTAATTTTTTTTTTTTAACGTATTTTTGGTAGAGACGGGGTTTCATTATGTTGTCCAGGCTGGTCTTGAACTCCTAAGCTCAGGCAGTTCACCCACCTGAGCCTCCTAAAGCTGGGATTACAGGCAGTCAGCCACTGCACACCCGGCTGCCCGCTCCCTCCCTCCCTCACTCCCTCCCTCCCTTCCTTCCTTCCTTCCCTCCCTCCCTCCTTCCTGCCTTCTTTCTCTCTTTCCTTCATTTGTTTCACTTCTTTCTCTCCCTCTTTCCCTTTATTCTCCCTCCCTCCTTCCTTCCTCTTTCTTTTTTCTTTCTTTCTCTCTCTCTTTTTCCTTCATTTCTTTCATTTCTTTCTCTCCCTCCTTCCCTTTATTTCTCTCCTTCTTTTCTTTCCTCCCTCCCTCTCTCTTTCTTGAGACAGAGTCTCACTCTGTCGCCCAGGCTGGAGTGCAGTGGCACGATCTCAGCTAACTGCAACCTCCATCTCCCGGGTTCAAGTGATCCTGACTCAGCCTCCCGAGTAGCTGGGACTACAGGTATGCACCACCACGCCTGGCTAATTTTTTTGTATTTTTAGTAGAGACGGGGTTTCACCGTGTTAGCCAGGCTAGTCTCGATCTTCTGACCTTGTGATCTGCCCACCTCGGCTTCCCAAAGTGCTGGGATTACAGGTGTGAGCCAGCCTGCATTTGCTTTTCTTTGTGTTATCAACTTGTAACATGATTCTCTGGGTTCCCTCCCTTTGAACCTTGCCCACTTGCCTGTAGCCTGTGGGGACTCCTCCTAGTATTCCAAAGATACCTCATCATCTTTGATCCCGCCCACACCTGTCCAAGTGCCACCTTGGGTCCCAGTGGAGGACGAGGCCACCTACCACCCCAAAGAAGCCGCCTCCACCCACCTCCAACCCACCTGAGGTGTCTGTGGGTTCCGGCCCGGATGCATCTTGGAGCCTTCCACCCCCAACCCATCTCCAGCCCCAACAGGCTGGGTCCCCGCTCCCAAGCTGGCCAGGCAGGGACCTCGGCAGGGGCCCCAGGACGTTCTGCGGGGGAGCTGGGGGGATGGCTCCTCCGCTCCTCACACTTTCCTGAAAGGGCCTCCGACTCTCCCAACGTCCTGCTCCCTCTGCCTGCGTGCCCCCTCCCTGAGGGCCCACAGCCGGCCCCTCGCCCCGCCCAGCTCGCCCGGGCACAGACTGGCAGCCGCCTGGGAGCACCCCGCAGGTGTTGTGCAGGACTCAGCTGTGCCCACCGCTCACTGGCTGGAAGAGTCTCACGGGTCCTCACAGGAGTGTATTCTGGGGCTGTTGGAGCAGTGCTCCCTGCAGGTGTCCCTCCTGTCAAGGTATCAATGAGTAGATTAGGTCTATTATATAGTTGCCAATTTTTACGGGCTTGAGCTATCAGTAATTAAGAGAGGTAGGTTGGAATGACCCCCTATGGTGGGGGCTTAGCAGCCTCTTCCTGTGGTTTTAGGAATTTTTAATCATGTATTTGGAGGTTTGTTTTTTTTTTCTTTTTTTAAAGAGATGGGGTCTCCTGTAGTTGACCAGGCTGGAATGCAGTGGTCACTCACTGGCAGGACTGAAGTTCATGTAGCCTCACCCTCCTGGGCTCAAGCAATCCTCCAGCCTCAGCTTTCTGAGTAGCTGGGACCGCAGGCACCACAGATAAAAAATCTTACCTGAAATGTTTGCTTGGGTCTTCGTTGTTTTGTGGTCCTTCTTCTTGTCTTGTGATAATCTAATTCTAATGTATCTATTTTATAAAATTTGGAAGTTTTAAAATGTAAGGCTAGTTTTAAATTCTTACCCAGCATGTTTCTGCTTCTGGAGGAATTCACACTTTAGCTTGTGATTTTCCTCCTGAAAAGGCTGCACTCCTCCCACATCCAGTCATGTTGCCCTGAGCCCTCACCTGTCAATGTTCTTGGTATTTCTACTGGGATTTTACTGTCTTTATAGCTGAATTTTATTTTACTTTAATTAATTTTTTGGGGGGAATGGAGTGTCACTATGTCCCCCAGGCTGGAGTGCAATGGCACTATCTCAGCTCACTGCAACCTCCACCTTCCAAGCTCAAGCGATTCTCATGCCTCAGCCTCCTGAGTAGCTGGGATTACAGGCGCCCACCACCATGTCTGGCTAATTTTTATATTTTTAGTAGAGACAGTTTTCGCCATGTTGGCCGGGCTGGTCTTGAACTCCTGACCCCGTGATCCACCCACCTGGGCCTCACAAAGTGCTGGGATTATAGGCGTGAGCCACTGTGCCTGGCTGCCCGTTATAGCTTAATTTGACAAAGAACGACGTTTTTAGGGCTGGGTGCCGTGGCTCATGTTGTCCTAGCACTCGGGGAGGCTGAAGTCAGAGAATCTCTTGAGACCAGGAATTTGAAGACCAGCTTAGACTAACCCCATCTTCACAAAAATAAAATAATGAGCTGGGCATGGTGGCCAGTGACTGTAGTCCCAGCTACTTGGGAGGCTGAGGCAGGAGGATTTCTTGAGCCCAAAAGGTCAAGGGTGCATTGAACCAAGACCAGGTCACTGCACTGTGGCCTGAGCAACAGAGTGAGACCCTGTCTCAAAGAAAGAGGGAGAGAAAGAAAGAAAGAAAATTAATTCTTCCTAGTCAGTGGATAGGAATGCTGGGTGGTCATAGGAGAAATGGGAAATATCAAGCAGTAATCTCGCAGAAAAGCAAGACAGGGGCTGTTCGAATTAGCCACACAGGCAGGGATGAGCCTGGACAGATGAGACGCTCGACCTCCACTAGCAGGAGGGGCTGCGCTGGAGGAGGCCAGCCAGGTCCACCATGGCTCTAGGCTTGACCCATTCCCCACCCCAGACCTAATTACACACGCACTACCATCCAAAATCACATGCCCACCAGCACCACGGTGAATCCAACCACATCCATGTTTAGTATAAAAATAGCACCCCAATTCTAAGAAATCTCCTTTTTCCTAGAAAATCTCATGATGATTCCACCCTCTAACTAGGAGAACCGGTAAAAGAGAAGCTCAGACCCTGTTGCGTGTGACTCGTTCTCTGAGCACACTCGTGCATCTCTTCTGTGCACAAGTGTTCGCTTCCAGATAAAAGCTTCTTGCCTTTCACCTCCTTCCCACTTACATCGAATTCTTTCTCATGATTGTGTCAAGAACCTGGACACTGTCTGGGGCTGGGGCTGGGGCTGGCATCTCACTGGCATCTGGAGACCCTCCTCAACCCTCCGGCCACAGAGCCGCTGCTTTCCGTCTGACGTCTGTGTTTTGGCCATGCCTGTCCTGGCCAGGGCTCCTGTCGATGGCCGTGCCCGGCCCTGCTGCCCTTTGGAGCTCTTGGCTCAGGGGAGCCTCCAATGTGCCCCCAGGAAGGCGCTCAGGGAAGGAGGGGTGGTCCGATCACATTCTACCCTCTCCCCTTGGCTTCCTGGAATTCCCAGAGAATCAGGACAGTTCCTGGGAAGACTCTAACCACCAGCAAGTGCACAGGGTAGCGGGGCCCGAGGGTGCCCAAAGTCCTGGAGCTGTAGCAGGGACGTGGCCCTGCAGTCTCAGGATGCAGGTCCCAGATCTGAGGCTTCCTGGAGACGCATCCTCCAGCCCCATGGAGAGAAGAGGGAGGGTTCCCAGAGGCACCCAAGAGTGAGGATCTGGTTCTGGGCTGCTGGAGAGGAGATGCCTCTGGGAGAACCTCAGGGTCCCTGTGCCCCAAAGCCCTGCCCCCATTCCCCTCCCCCAGTGCTTCCTTGTGCCCTCTCCCCATGTCTTCTCCCCATGTCCTTCCCCATGCTCTCCCCCAGTCCTCTCCCCAATGTCCTCTCCATGCTCTCCCCGTGTCCTCTCCCATGTTCTCCCCATGCCCTCCCCCAGTGTCCTCCCCCATACCCTACCC
>PVKV010032933.1:0-19257 GCA_004027835.1 Alouatta palliata
CTTCCCCTC
Source organism: Alouatta palliata (assembly GCA_004027835.1). Lineage (NCBI taxonomy): Eukaryota > Metazoa > Chordata > Mammalia > Primates > Atelidae > Alouatta > Alouatta palliata. The sequence continues at coordinate 10 of PVKV010032933.1, forward strand.
CCCTCCCTTTCCTAAGTATAATGATGTCATAATTATAAGACTAGCCCATTGAACTCAAATGCCTGAAAGAGAGAAAAAAAAAAAAATGACTAGCCCGGTAAAAATGTCCAAGCCTGCTGATTTCAATTCAAATACAGGCATATGTTGTTTTATTGTGCATTACTTTATTACACTTCACAAATATTGTGTATTTTCACAAATTGGAAGTTTGTGGCTCCTGCATTGAGCAAGTCTGTTGGTACCATTTTTCCAACGACCTGTGCCCACTTCATGTCCCTGTGTTACATTTTGGTAATTCCCACAATATTTCAGACTTTTTCATTATGATCATACATGTTGTGGTGATCTGTGATCTGTGACCTTTGAGGCTGCTATTGTAATTCTTTTGCGGCACTGTGAGTTGTGTCCACGTGAGACAGCGAACTTAACTGATAAATGTTGGGTGTGTTCTGACTGCTTCACCAACTGACCGTTCCCCTATCTCTTTTCCTCTCCTTGGCTCTCCCTATTCTCTGAGACACATTGAAATTAGGCCAATTAATAACCCCATAATGGCCTCTAAGTGTTCGAGTGAAAGGAAGAGTAGCGTGTCTTTCACTTTAAACCAAAGGCTAGAAATAATGAAGCTTGGTGAGGAAGGCATGCTGAAAATCAAGATAGGCCAAAAACTAGGCCTCTTTGCCAAACAGCCAAGTTGTGAATGCACAGGAAATGTTTTGAAGAAAGTTACAAGTACTTCTCCAGGGAATACGTGAATGATAGAAAAGTGAAACAGCCTTATTGCTGAGGTGGAGAAAGTTTTTGTGGTCCCCGTAGAAGATCAAACCGTCTACCGTCTACCGAATTTCATTAAGCCAAGGCCTAAGAGAGCGGTCCTAACTCTCTTGAATTCTATAAAGCAGCAAGGTGAGGAAGCTGCAGGAGAAAAGTCTGAAGCCAGCAGATGCTGGTTATGAGGCTTAAAGAAAGAAGCTGTTTCTATAACATTAGAGTGCCAGGTGAAGCAGAAATACTGACGTAGACGCTGAAGCAAGTTATCCAGAAGATCTAGTTAAGATAATTTATAGAGGCGACCACACTAAATAACAGATTTTTAATGTAGATGAAACAGCCTTCTATCAGAAGAACATGCCATTAGGACTTTCAAAGCTAGAGAGGAGAAGACACTGTGTGGCTTACAATCTTCAAAACTAGGCATATTCCTTTGTTAGAGTCTAATGCAACTAGTGATTTAAGTCGGAAGCAGTGCTCATTTACCATGCAAAAAACTCCCATGCCCTTAAGAACTGTACTAAGTCTGTTGTGCCTATGTTCTCTAAACGGAGCAGCAAAGCCTGGATGACAGCACATCTGTGCATAGCTCTGTTTACTGAATATGTTAAGCCCACTGTTGGGACCCACCACTCTGAAGAAAAGGTTTAACAATATTACTGATCCTATAAAATGCACCTGGTCACCCAAGCACTCTAATGAAGTTGTAGTGCAAGATTAATGTTTTCATGCCTGCTAACAAAGTAGCCATTCTGCAGCCCATGGTCAAGGAATGATTTTGACTTTCAAGTCTTGCTGTTTAAGAAATACATTTTGTCAAGCTATAGCTGCTATAAATAGTAATTCCTTTGATGGATGTGGGCAAAGTCAATTGAAAAACGTCTAGAAAGGTTTTTCTAGATACCATTAAGTTACCTATTCCGGATACCATTAAGAACATTGTGACTCATTTTGAGGAGGTCAAATTGTAAGGGTTATTGCCGAGTTTAAAATGAGGAAACTGAGACCAGTATAAGAAAATGAAAAAATAATTTATTTAGGTACCAGGCGAGGTTCTATGGTCCGGGAGGGGGCTAGAGAAGTTGCGCCTAACTTTTTAGGGCAAGGGGTTTTATAGGGAGTGAAGGCGTTTAATTGGGAACTGTGGAGACAAAGCATAAGGCACTTGATTGGATATTGGAACACAGGACTCGGAGGAGACAAGCTACTACTAGTGGGCAGGCGGGATTTTTGGTGAGCGGGCTGCCCTGGGGAAAAATGACCTTGATGGGGCAAAGTGCTTATCGGGCAAGGGAGTGCTATCAGGCAAGGAAGTGCTATTGGGCAAGAAAGTGCTATTGGGCAAGGTTTGTCGGAGCTTTTTGAAAATTTTTGGGTGGGGGTTTCCAGTGGCAGGCTAGGTGTTCGGTGCGGGAGTTTGCTTCAGGGGTGGGTGTTGGGGAGGCTATGTGGAGGAGTTAAATGTTGATCGTGGAGTGGCAACGTAATTCCCAGATGCTGGGAGGAATGGGTGCAGCCGAGTTCCCGGCAAGGCAACCAGCCTTACACAAATTATCGTTAACAGAAGTTTGAAAAAAGTTGATTCCAGCCGTGATGGGTAACTCTGAGGGGTTCAAAACTTCAGTGGAATAAGACACTGCAGATGCAGAGGAAATAGCAAGAGAACTAGAATTAGAAGTGGATCCTGAAGATGTGACTGATTTGCTGCAATCTCATGATCAAATTTGAATGAACGAGCAGTTGCTTCTTATGATTTCTCATGGAGCAAAGAAAGTAGTTCCTTGAGATGGAATCTACTCCTTGTGAAAGGACTGAACATTGTTGAAATGACAACAAAGGGCTTAGAAGATTTCATAAACTAACAAAGCAGCCGTAGGCTTTGAGAGGATTAACTCCAATTTTGAAAGAAGTTCTTCTTTGGGGTAAATGCTATAAAACAGCATCACAGGCCGGGCACGGTGGCTCACGCCTGTAATCTCATCACTTTGGGAGGTCGAGGCAGGCAGATCACAAGGTCAAGAGTTCGAGACCAGCCTGGCCAACATGGTGAAACCCCGTCTCTACTAAAAATACAAAAATTAGCTGGCATGGTGGTGGGTGTCTGTAATCGTAGCTACTCAGGAGGCTGAGGCAGGAGAATCACTTGAACATGGGAGGCGGAGGTTGCAGTGAGCCAAGACCACACCATTGCACTCCAGCCTGGGCGACAGAGCGAGACTCTGTCTCAAAAAAAAAAAATTAATAAAGCCCTCCTCCCCCCAAAAAAACAGCATCACATGTTACAGAGAAATCTTTTATGAAAGAGTCAATTGTGGTAAACATCATTGCTGTCTTATTTTAAGAAGTTGCCACAGCCACCCCAACCTTCATCAACCACCACCCTGATCAGTCAGCAGCCATCAACATCAAGGCAAGACCTTCCACCAGCAAAAAGAATATGACTCACCTAAGCCTCAGATGATTGTTAGCAATTTTTTTTTTAAAGACAGGGTCACTATGTTGCTCAGCCTGGGTTTTAACTCCGGGGCTTAAGTGATCCTCCTTCCTCAGCCTCCTGAGTAGCTAGGACTACCACCATGAGCCATCACACCCAGCTTGTTAGCATTTTTAGCAAGAAAGTATTTTAAAATTGTTATGTACATTTAGTTTTTAGAATACTAAAAAAAGTTGTACACTTAATAGAATACAGTATGAGTAAACATCATTTTATATGAATTGTGAAATAAAAAAAATTGTGTGGCTGACTTTATTACAATGTTCACTTTATTGTGGTGGTGTGGAACTGAACCTGCAATATCTTTGAGGTATGCCTGTAACTGCTTGATATCATTATCCCAGGTATAATAGAAAATAAAGGGGTCAAAGTTTTCCCAAGCACACTGATTTCTTTCCCATTTTAAATGGGAAATGTTATAGTCTTAGATGCATTTTACTAGGATAGCACTTCTCACGGTCAGCTGGGTTAGAAGCCAAATTAGAATATTTTTAACCTCTTTTGATAGAATTCTAATATCAACCGCCAAATTTATCTAAAATTAGCCTTTGCTTTATCCTGTCTAAAAGCTTTTAAATCCCTTTTATTTTGACACAGCAACTGTTGAAATTCTTACTGTAAGTCAATGTAGTTGGATTTTATTTTTTTTGGTGCCAGATGTATGAAAACATTGAGCTAATTAATGTCCTAAGAAGTATAAGAATGGTTCTAGCCTCAAAGGGCTTATAACCTTATTGGAGACGTAGAGTATATATTTTGTTAAAAGTTAATTAAGTTATGTGTAATAGGGTTTTCCAAGGGAGGCAGAACCAATGGAATGTGTGTGTATACATGTGTATGTATATATGCATACACGTTTATAATAAAAAATCAGCTCACATGATTATGGAGGCTATGATGTCTTTAAAAGCTACAGTTTAGGGCTAGGTGCAGTGATCCACACCTACTCAGGAGACTGAGGCAAGAGGTTTGCTTGAGCTCAGGCATTCAAGACCAGCCTGTTGTCTCTAACAACTACGACCAAAGAGGTCTGCAGTTGGCAAGCTGGGCACGCAGGAGGAGAGCCAATGGTAAAAGCTCCAGTCAGAATCTGAAGGACCAGGAGAGCCGAAAGCTGGCAAACTCGAGATCCAAGAAGAGCCAGGGTTCCCGTCCAACTCTGCAAGCCAGAAAAGGCCAATTTGCAACTCAAGTAGTCAGGCAGGAGGAATTCTTTCTTATTCAACTTTTTGTTCTAGGGCCTTCAACTGATTAGATAAGGCTCATCAATAATTACGGAGGCAATCTGCTATACTCAGTCTACCAATCCAAATGTTAATGTCATCCAGAAACATCCTCAGAGACACACCCAGAATAATGTTAGATCAAATGTGTGGGCACCCTGTGGTCCAGTCAAGTTAACACATAAGAGGCACCCCAGTGTGGATTGGAATAGTGAACCGGACCTGAGCCTTAAAGAGTGGGCAGGATTAGAATAGGAGTGGAGGTGCTTAGAGAGAAAAGGAGGAATTGAGAAGAGCTCAACAACAGCAGCAAAATGCTGGAGACTACAGCGGAAGAGATAGGGTAGTACCACCCATTAGAGAGTGAAATTTTAGAGTAGCAAGCTGAAATGTGAGGTAATCATATGAAAGGCAGCGGGATTTAATGTTAGGCTTTTTCAAAATGACTTGAAATGAGTGATGGTTTTGAAGATCAGTCTAGTGGTAGCATGAATTTGAGTGGATTGAGAAATGGAAACTGGTTGAAGACAATTTTAAAAATGATCTAGACAAGAAATGATATCTTAGAAGGAAAGAAAGTGATTAAGAAAAAGGAAAGATCCAAGAAAAATTACAGTTGCTAGGTAGCTGATGGAATAAAGGAGATGAAGAAAAGAAAGGAGCCAAAAATCCTAATAAAAACCATTCATGTATTTCTTACTATGTACTGGGGTAGTGCTAAAACTTTAACCTGAATTAGTCATCACAATAATCCTTGTCAAGTGTCCCACGTCTTTATCGAGTAAAATCTATAGAACATAACACCTCCATGTGGTGTGGAACAAACCTTGCATCCCAACAATGAAGCTGCTTCATCATGGTGGACATGTTTTTTGATATGCTGCTGGATTTGGTTTGCCAGTATTTTGTTGAGGATTTTTGCATTGATATTCATTAAGGATATTGGACAAAAGTTTTCTTTTTGTGTTATGCCTCTGCGTGATTTTGGTGTCAGGATGATGCTGGCTTTGTAGAATGAATTAGAGAGGAATTTCTTCTCCTTAATTTTTTGGAATCGTTTCAGTGGGAGTGACATTAGCTCTTCGTACACTTGGTAGCATCTGGCTGTGAATCCATCTGGTCCTGGACATTTTTTAGTTGATAGGCTATATATTACTGATTCAATTTGAGAGCTTGTTATTGGTGGGTTCAGGGATTGCATTTCTTTCTGGTTCAGTATTGGGATGGTATACGTATCCAGGAATTTATCCATTTCTTCCAGATTTTCTAGTTTGTGTGCATAAAAGTGTTCCTAGCATTCTCTGATGATTATTTGTATTTCTTTTTTTTTTTTTTTTTTTTGAGACTGCATCTCGTGCTATCACCTAGGCTGGAGTGCAGTGGCACAATCTGGCCTCACTGTGGCTTCTGCCTTCTGGGTTCAAACAATTCTGCCTCAGCCTCCTGAGTAGCTGGGATTACAGGTGCCCGCCACCATGCTCGGCTGATTTTTGTATTTTTTGTAGAGATGGGGTTTTACCATGTTGGCCAGGCTGGTCTCAAACTCCTAACCTGAGGCAATCTGCTGGCCTCAGCCTCCCAAAGTGTTGGGATTAGAGGCATGAGTCACCATGCCCGGCCAATTATTTGTATTTCTGTGGAGTCAGTGGTAATATCCCATTTGTCATTTCTAATTGTGATTATTTGGATATTCTATCTTTTCTTATTTATTAGTCTAGCTAGTCACCTATTTCATTAATTATTTAGAAAAAACCACAAGTCTTATATTTGTTGATCTTTTGAATTTTTTTTTTTGGTGTTTCAATCTCCTTTGGTTCAGCTCTAATTCTGATTATTTCTTGTCTTCTGTGAGATTTAGGGTTGGTTTCTTCTTGTTTCTCTAGTTCTTTTAGTTGTGATATTAGGTTGTTAAATTGAGATCTTTCTAACTTTTTGATGTGGGAATTTTAGTGCTATAAATTTTCCTCTTAACATGGCTTTGGCCACCCAGGAATTCTGGTATGTTGTATCTTTGTTCTCATTAATTTCAAAGAACTTCTTTATCTCTGCCTAAATTGCATTATTTACTCAGAGTCATTCAGGAGCAAGTTGTTCAATTTCCATGTAATTATATGATTTTGAATGTATTTCTTCATCTTGATTTCTGCTTTTATTACACTGTGGTCCAAGAGAGTGGTTGTTACAGTTTCAGTTCTTTTAATTTGCTGAGGAGTATTTTATGTCTGATTATGTGGTTGATTTTCGAGTATGTGCCATGCAGCAATGAGAAGATTGTATATTCTGTTGTTTTTGAGTGGAGAGTTCTCTAGGTATCTATCAGGTCCATTTGATACAGTGCTGAATTTAGGTCTTGAATATCTTTGTTAATTTTCTGTTTTAATAGTCTGTCTAATAACTCTCAGTAGAGTATTGAAGTCTCCCACTACTATTGTGTGGGAGTCTAAGTCTCTTTGAAGGTCTCTAAGAACTTGCTTTATGACTCTGGGTGCTCCTGTGTTGGGTGCATATGTATTTAAAATAGTCAGGCCTTCTTGTTGAATTGAACCCTTTACCATTATGTAATGCCCTTGTATTTTTTTTTAATCTTTGTTGGTGTAACGTCTGTTTTGTCTGACATTAAGACTGCAACCTTTGCTTTTTTTCTGCTTTCCATTTGCTTGGTAGATTTTTCTCCATCCCTTTATTTTGAACCTGTGGGTGTCATTGCATGTGAAATGGGTTTCTTGAGGGCAGCATACCGTTGGGTCTTGCCTCTTTATCCAGCTTGCAACTCTGCACCTTTTAACTGGGGGCATTTAGCTCATTTACATTCAAGGTTAATATTGATGTGAGTGGATTTTGTTCCATCGTTGTGCTATTAGCTGGTTATTATGTTAGGCTGCATTATAGGGTTATTGGTCTGTATACTTACATGTGTTCTTGTAGTGGTTGCTAATAGTCTTTCTATATAAAATCCCTTTTTAAGAGTGTGATAAAGTCAACCATTTCCAGCATCTGTGTGATGAATTAAATTTCTCAAGTGATCTCTCCTAATGCTGTATTTTATCATCTGAATAACACCTGGGTTCATAGGTTGAATCAGTCAAGGAACTCCATAGGAGAGCAGAAAGATGGCAAGAATGCTAGCAGAGATCAGTTAAATTTCCTGGGCAATGGAGTAGCTGTTTTCTAGTAATGTACACCTTAAAGTAGCTCACAGGTGCTCTTGAGGCTACAGGCGGCGAAGCCACCCTCCATCCTCCTCCGTCACTGAGGAGCCCTCCCCCACAGAGCTGTTGCATGTTCTGGTGCTCTGACACTGCTTGTCTTCTCTGCACTGTCTGTGGTTTGGAACACCCACTGCTGATGTACGTATACTGTTTTACTGCAACTAGTGGTGCCCTTGTTGCTACCAATCCCCAAAGCATTGCCGATGGATGAAATGATACTGTTTGGGGGGCTGAAGTAAGAATGTGACTATGGGAAAGCCTCCAAATGGATCTAGTTTCCTGTTGTCTGAAAAATGAGGGAACTAGAGGAGATGATCTCTCAGATGAAGTCTCAGACCTCTTCTAGTTCTCTAATTCTATGATTTTTCTTCTCTCATCTCTTTGTTTTGCCTCTTCTGTGTTTTGTCCGCTATCCTACTAGCTTTGGTAGTTTCAGGTCCCAGTGAGAAAACTGCTTTTGTGAGACTAGATGCTGGTTGTATGGACCACTCATTCTTCCGCCCTCAAAGCAAACTGACCAAACTGTGTGGCAGAGAAACACCTCCTGTCATGTCCTCCCTGTTTATGCCAGCTTTGTAAAAACTTGTCTAGATTTAGGGGATACAACTGCAGTTTTATTACATAGGTGTATCGAATAGTGGTGAAGTCTGGGCTTTTAGTGTAACCATCATCTGAACAGTGTACATTGTACCCTTTAGGTAATTTCTCACCCTCCTCTCCACTCTTCCATGCTTCCAATGTCTATTATTCCACACTCTGTATTCATGTGTATACATTATTTAGTTCCCACTAATAAATAAGAACATGCAGTATTTGACTTTCTGTTTCTGAACGGTTTCACTTAATGGCCTCCAGTTCTGTCCATGCTGCTGCCAAAGACATGATCACATTCTTTTTTTATGGCTGAGTACAATTCCTTTGTGTCTGTATACCACATTTTTAAAACCAGTTATCTGTTGATATTAGGTTGGTTCCATGTCTTTGCTATTGCAATAGTACTGCAATAAACACACGAGTACAAATATCCTTTTGATATAATGATTTCTTTTCCTTTGGGTAGATACCCAGTAGTTGGATTTTTTTAAAGTTTATTAATTGTTAGATGTTTAGGGGTTAATTCATCACAAAAGGATTCTTCTTTGGGGAGAAATTTTTTTGAGGTTCTTCTGGAGCTTGGGAGATGAATAATAATAAACTCTAGAAAGATAAAGATGTAGTTTTATAATAATGACAGTAACAAACCCTATTTTTCAAGTTTTTTTTATGTATTTCATTCCACCTTATGAAATTAAAAGTTATTTGTGGGAAAAAGAAAGGAAGAATGCATATAGTACATTTTATTCAGAATTACATGATAGCATTTTTCTGAAGCTCCCCTAGAGGAATTTTAAAGCTGTTAATGTCACTCTCTCACTTCTTAAAGTGGTTAACTCAGCTCATAAACTGGACTCAAGTAAATTTTTTGAATGCCTATAAAATTTTAAAAATTAAAAAATTTATTTTTCAGCATCTATTGACAAAATGTTAATTTTTCTTTAAGACTACTTTGTTAACTTCATAAAAAGAGAAATAGTTTGACTAATAAAAGCCACAGTGTCTGTCTTTTGCAGTAAGCACAGAGGCATTGACAAAAGGATCTTCACTGTCAAGGATCATTTAAACCCAATGAATCAAAAATCAGGAGGTCAGGGAGAGCTGTACAGAGATGATAAGGCTCTCTGTATTTGTCTTAACAAAGAAAGTATTAAACCAGAGGGATTTTCTCCTTCGGTCTTTTCCCCCCATCAGGAAGGAATGTGAAACTCAATTTTACCCATGGTTGAAAAGGTGCTAATTTGTCTGACAAGTTGTTGGAATCTGAGGATGCTCGAGGTATCCTTGATGTCTCAAACCTTCATGCTGAGTGAAGCATGCCTCTAATGTGTCAATATTTAGGAGATATTTTATATCTCATTAAGTAAGAACAGTATCAACCACCTGAATGCAGATGGGGCAGGAACTTGTCCTCTGCCAAACAGAAAACCTTCAACTCGTTATAACCAAGGAAATTTTTGAATCATCCTCATTCAACTAAATATTTGATTAGAAATTAACTTTATTCTTTTACACTGTAGAGAACTTAAGTGAACTTTCCATTTTCTGCCTTTTTTTGGCAGATGTGATCTCCAAATCCTTTCCTTTATTGATTGCAGTATCAATGAGTATTTATCAAGAAGGCTCCTAAGAGAGATGGAAATGGAAATATGAAAATTCTAATTCCTTTTCTTTTTAATTGTGTATTTATTGATTTTTTTTCATATACATTCTAAAGCCAAGAATTAGCTGTATGAATGATCTTTGCATGTTAACTAAAGCCTAATTGGTAAACTGATGTATCACTGAGAGGAAATTTCAACTGGAGAAAAAGACATTTTCCTAGCACATAAGTCACCCCAGCTTGCATGGCGGCTGCTAATGGCTAACACATATAACTGTTCCTGTGGGCTAGATACTGTGCTGTGTGCTTTTATTTATATTAACTCTGCTAATTCTCTTAATAACCCTGTGAGGTGAGCATTATTATTGTAGCTTTACAGAGGCAGAAGAGTGACTTGACAAAAATTGCCCGGCTATAAAGTGATTCAAACTCAGACTTCAGAGTCCAGCTTCTAACTCCTATGCTGGGCTGCTGCTTTTTCTCATATATGGAACCTTTTCTAGCAGTGATGAAGTATGCTAGATGAGACTGCATTGTCAATGCAGGAAAAAATGTTCCTGTAGTCAAATAAAACCTTTTGTGAGATCTGCTTGCAGCTGAGCTTTTCACTTGATCTTAGCCAAAAGGCCGAGAAGCGATGCAGCTGAGTTTTTCAAAAGAAAAACTTACAAAATAAATGTTAATATTTGCAGTAACATTTACTTGTTACTCTTTGGACTAGCATTATATAAATGTGTAGCTTGCTTCCTTAGCAACTTTAAGATAAAGTGTAGGCTATCCATGTACAATATAATTGCTTGATTCAGATGATATTGACATGGGGAGAAAATAAAGGGAAACTGGCAAGGTTCATGTAGTAATTTTATCAAATGGTTCAGTTAACTAACCATACAGTTAATTGACTTATGATTAATTTTGAAGAGGACAAATGTCTTACTGGGTAAACAGGAACACTAAGATCATATTGTAAAAGACTGATAAAAAGACCACCTGTTAGTTATCATCATGGACCAAATCTGTGGCTCTCAGTCTCGATTGCAAATTAGACTCTGCTGGGGAACGTCTAGAACTTCAGTTGCTCAGGCTGGAATTTAAACCAGTTAGAATAGACTCTCCAGGGCTGGGTCCCAGGCATCATAATTTTCAAAGCTCCCCAGGTGATTTCATTGTGTGACCAAGTTTATAATTCACTGACCTAAATGTAAGTTTTCATGTAAAACTCTATTTCAAAAAACACTTCAAACCATTAAAATAAATATTGAGTGACTTTTCTTGGAGTTTCTTTTGTCTGAATCAGAAGTTACAACATAATTACTTGAATATGCTAGTACCTGGGGTGTATATTGACTCTGAAAGTATTAAAAAGTCATTTGTTAAGGTGTATTGACTAAGAGCAAGTGATCTTCTGTAACAATCTAAAAGATTCCATAGAAGTCAGGGACATATTTTAATTATTACTTACATACTTTATTCCTGAAAAGTTGACAACGTTCAGAACACATTTGTATGTAGATGTACTAATGTCTTCCGCCCTCCTGACCTGCTTACTTACAGAGACAGCAACCATGCTGCTTATGCCATGTGGTTTCTGGTTCTCTTAGGCCAATAGGAAGTCTAGTCTGCCACACCTGGTGGGAGAAAAATCAGGTTTTCCCTTATTCCTTTGGCTCCTTTCAAGTGTCTGTTTCCTTCCACTGAAGGTCACTGTTGTCCTCAGGGTCGCCTCCTCCACTGGCTGTCTCACACGCTGGGTTCTTCACCTCTCCCTTTCCTCACACCTTTATGCAAGGGGGAACGGAATACTCCATTGCTGTTAGCTCCAGGTCCCTGCACTGTCCCCAGTGATTCCTCCACACTCCACCCTCAACTTCATATTAGTTTTTGTGGAAACAGACTCTTCTCAAGTCATCCCATTTTGACTGTGCCATTCATTTTTTGTTGGGACCTTGACTGATATGGTATAAAATGAAAACTGAGGCAACAAAATCTGTCCCGAGTAAACCAGTGACAATGACAATGAGTGGAAGCTACTGGACGGCCATGTCACTAAAATACGTATCAGAATCAAGCTCTAAGTGAAAAATGTGTTTAATCATTTTTTAAAAGCATGTTTCCCTCTGTTTTTATAGATGAGTTACAACTTAAATTCTGTAGTTCTGTTACCACTAGGTTATATAGTATAAATGATTCAAGGGTACTATGAGTATGGAAATATACATAGTATGGTCTTTGTTAATCATACTCTCAGTCATGGTTTCCTCTGAATTATTTGCTATTCTCAGCATTTGCCCTGGATTTTTCTACATTAATGTCTTAGCTAATTGTATTGCCTATTCTGTGATTCAAGGTCTTGATCAAATGCCATCTCTGCCACAAAGATTTCCCTGATTTTTAACTGAAGAAATACATTTTCCTTTACAAAATCTAGCCCATTCTCTGCATATCTTGTGCCTCTTTCCACCTGACTTTGTATCTCACATCTACCCTATCATAGCTGGCTGTCTTTTCCAAGCATCTACACTTCTCTGTGTTTGGCTTTTCTTATCTATAAAATGAAGATAATAATAGTACCTACCTTGGAGTTATCAGGTTGATATTAGATAACGTAGGTCAGGTATTTCAAACAGTATCTGGCACATAATGAGAGACAAATGTTAGCTATTTTATTCTAGTTATATTCTTGTACTTAAGCTATTTTGGCACATGCTGCTATTCTGCAATGTACTTAAGAATTGAAACAGTGAGAGAGTCACGTTTGTATTCTAAGTATCAAGCAAAGAGACAGACACAGAGTTGGTGGGTGGGTAGTTAGCTATTTCATTCATTTGTTCATTTAATGAAAAGGAGCCAATCTGGTGCAGTGATTAGGTTGCAGGTTCAGAGACATATTTCCTGGGTTCCAGTCTGATTTCTACCATTTAATGTTTATGTGACTGTCATCAAAATCACTTAAGTGTGCTTTATTTCAGCCTTCTCATCCATGAAATAGAGACAATAACAAAGCTACCTCAGTATTGTTGAGGTTTAAATGAGATAATTAAATAATTCACTTAGCATAGTGCCCAGAATATTGTAAGCATTCAATAAGTGACAATATTATTAAAGGAATCACAAGGTTAGAAAGAAAGTAGTCCAGGGGAGAAAATAATCTATGAGGCAAAAGTACTGTGGTTTAACGATTATTATATTGAAGGCCTAATATATGGAAAAAAAAATTACAGTGGAAAAATATATTCCTGAAAGATAAGAAAAGCATTTGAGGTTGAGAATTATGTCAGGACAAGGTATCCTTGTATAAAACTGCTCTAGTGATGTGAAAAAGATTCATAAAGTCTATCTCTTGCCAAAGGGTATGTCAAATATGAGATTTACACTTCCTAAGAGTTGTGGATTGTGATACATGCCATTTATTTGTGTGTCAGTAACTATAATCATTCCTAGAGAGGACCCATTCACTTCTCGCTGACCTCCCCTTTCCACTCTGTACATTCCTCATTACATACCAGATGTGTTCTCTGATGTATGGCCAAAAATCTAGGTGAATCAAGAGTGGCAGTCTAGAATAGACAGGAGCTGTGTCTTGCAGTGATTCATTCTAATTACACCAAAATCTAACTAATGGAGAAGTCAGTGAAGTCAGAAGAGAGGAGGAATGTGGCTTCTCTTTCTGCCTTTTATTTTTCCAGAGACTGACCCCACTGAATTGCTGAAATTTGATAGCCATAATCAATAGCTTGTAAAACAATAAGGTCAGCATTGTAAAGATTCAGATTTTCTGCCTCCAAATGTAATGGAAACAAGACTGATGTGCTGAGCCACTGAGGTGAGTCTGACCTTAGCTGACTGACTGATAAAAGACCCAGAGCAGAGGAAGAGAAAAAAGAAGAACCCAGAGAAGATGCAGTTGTAAATATTACATCAGCACAATCCTTGTTTGTACTCTGGGAACATGCTGAATTGTTATTTTGCTGTTGCATTAAAAGTAGAAAATCCCAGCTCTGGAGAAAATAGTAGATTAATTAAGAAGGCTCAAAACTGGAGTGCCTGCAAACATAGGTGCCCTCTGCTTAAGGGGTCTTTATCAGCATGTTCCAAGTTTCTTTATATATTTGGGTTAATTCCATTAGTTCACCCACATTTCCTAAACATGAGGTTTACCTAAAATTATTTTTTTAATGTCTGGGGATCAGTATTGTTTATCTCAAAATTCAAACTGGAACTGTTACTTCAGATATCAGATTTTTCTAGGTTTAAAATGCATACAAGAGGGGTATTGTAGGTCTTGTATGAATGAGACTGCTGTCTCAAAATAGTAGATATTTCCACTGTATCTTTGTACAACATTTTAGAATTTGATCAGAAAATATGGTGAAAAGGAATAGACTTGGTGGGTAAAATAGATTTTTTCCTACAAGTTTAGAGATTATTTTAATCATAGGTACTTTCATGTGAACTGGGTTTTGACATTTCAGAAAAAAAAGCAACTTCTTGTATTAAAAATCTTTAAAAGTTTTCTAAAAATGTGTCAGTGACAAAAGCTTTTCTGATGAGTAAATAATCTTTACCATTTTTTCTCTTTGGCAATTTAAAGGTAAACAATTAGGCACATATAAAGTTCTCTTTTAAATAAATTGAATATTTGGATTTAACTCTCAGAAGAAAAAGGTCTTCTTAGCAGGTGTCATGCATTTGCTGAAGACAGATCGTTCAAGAAAGAGTTCAAGAGATTTGCTGAAGCTGAGATGGTCAGAGGTAGCCATTTTGAGGTATAAGATTACTGAGGATATAGCACCCCTGGGAACAGAGGTTCTAGTGTAGGTGAAAGACAGACAATATGGAATATGAAACAAAATTGAATCTTGCGTAGAATATAATTAGAACTGAATTTATAGTGAAACCTTGCTGAGTATTATATGATTGGGGTTTATCATTTGCAAATGGAAGTTACCTTTACAAAACTCCCTTTTGCTGGGCCACTTCTGGGTTTCAGTCGTGAGTATTCAAGGAAACCTGACATCATGGGATATAACCGGCCACGGCAAACAGTTAGGGAGGATTGTCTTCTACTGCACCTGATTTCTCTGGAATTATTGTTATGCTGTCTACGCTGGAATCAGTGATGCTGTTAGTATCCTGTTTCTCTGAGTTGCTGCAGTTGAAGATGAAGATTTTTAGTTATAATTAACCTTGATATATATCTCATCTAAAAAAGTATAGTGATTCAATGTTAGCTTTTCCAATTGTACTTTTTTTCTATCCCAGTAGGTATTCTAGTATCAAGCATAAGATCTCAATTAAATAGAAATCTCAAGAAAATGAAAGTATAAATTCTTTAGTGCATTTTAAACCAACAGTTGCATAAAATCTCTACTTAGAAACTTTTGAAACTCTGTGCTTAAAAGAATTTGGTTTGTGTGTAGCTGAAGTGATTGAGGCCTGTCTTCTAAATTCATATGTAGATATCTTTTCTATGCAAAGAAGATAAAATAGGAGTCGCCGAAAAGACACACTTTGTGGTACTCACTGACTGGGGGACCCTTAAAGCTAAGGCATTAAGGCAGTTTTGATATAATTGAAACGATAGGAATCACCAGCATTACCTCGCCTTGCTCATGTCTCATCGTTACTATTAAGAGCCTTATGAGAATGTGGCTGCTTGTAATGTAAGAGATGGGCATTTCTAATTTTGGAGATTTAAAAAAATACTACTTTGCCCGATCATTATAATGTGAACTTGAAATTGATACTCTTCAACAATCTTTCTACACGGAACCAAATATAACACTTTGAAGGCCAGAGAAAGATTTCACTTGTGACCTTCATCAATACTTGGGAGAATAATTAAAGGAGTAGCTGTTAATAAAATATTGGTCATTTCTGCATAACATAATATAACACGCCAACTCAATACAGAGAAACAAGCTCAAGAATATCTGCAGCTCAGGTCAGAGATGCCAATTTCTCAGCAGGGTTTGCAGAGTTATAAAAGTGACTTGTTTAAATGTTCAGGAAAATGAGTTAAAGATTCAACAAGAATAAAGATTACCTAGAGAGATTTTACACTAAAAATTCATTAGCATAATTTTTATTACCTGTCATAGCAGTTCACATCATTGCTATTAGAAGATCTTGAACATTTACAGAAAATTGAAGCCTGGGAGTTGTATAATATTCTGGGGATTGAACTAAAGATGCCCAGGAAGCCAAAATATTTGTAACAGTACACATGCATGCTCATAAGTACAAGATAGACTTCGAATGGACTGTTAATAATTCCATTATATTATCTCCCAAAGACCTTGCATTGAGGCTTCCATACATTTCTCAAGATTACAAATTCCCACCAATGATGTTGAAAGGTGTGTTGTAAATGTACAGTGACTTCTCCAAAAGACTTCTCCAAAAAGAAGCTTGCCCTCTCTTCCCTAATTTAATAGGCAAAAGTCCTTTGAGAAGGAACACAAAGTATCCTTATCCAGTGCATTCGTGCCATTATAAAAGTCTGATTTTAGGAAACTCTTGAAAGACTTCCTAAGGTTTTGTCTACTCTTCTGAGACTCTGATGGTTTCTGGGGGAAAATTAAAACCATTCTCACTGAATTTGCCTCTTGTACCAATTAACTGAAATGGAAATACTTCCATTTCTTAGTAAATATATAGAAAATCACCAAATCAAACAAGCTTTCCTCAGAACAATTATGTATATGTATATCAATATTCCAATTGTGTTGGTACTGAAATCTAGTGAACATTAAAGTAAAACTAAGTACAGCTTCTGAATATATTTAAAGTTTTTTAAATAAAAAATTAATATTTTAAAATAATTATAGTCTTATAGAAGGTTTGCAAAAATAGTACAGAAAGTTTCTGTATATATCTTTTGCCCAGATTTGTCTGATTTTAACCTTTCCTATAAACTTAGAAAAAAGAAATTATGATCAGTAACAATGCTGTTAACTCAACTGTGGAGTTATTTAGATTTCATCAGTTTCTCCACTACTATCCTTGTTTCTATTCCAAGATCTAATCCAGGGTCTCACATGAGCTATTTTGCCTCCTTAGTCTCCAATAATCCATGAGAACTTCTTAGTCTTTGTGTTTTGTGATCCTGACACTTTTGAAAAGCACTGGTCAGTTATTATGTAAAACATACCTCATTTTGGGTTTACCTGGTATTTTCCCATGATTTGATTGAGGTTATACATTTTTGGTAAGAATACCACAGATACAGTGTGCCCTTCCCAGTGAATCTATGAGGAAAATCAGGCTGTTGATATGTCTTATTACTGGTGATGTTCAGTTGTTATGGTTATTCCATTTTAGATTCAACCCATTTCCTGTTGATTGTCTCTAATTGACATATGGTAAAAAAATATCATTGTTTGTGATGGACAGTTCTATGGTTTTTGGTAAATCTGTAGAGCCGTGTTTCTATCCCTGCAGTCATAATTACAACAGTTTCATCATCACCATCTTTCCTTCTGCATCTTTGCAGTCGGCTCCTCTCCACATCTTACCTTGCCAGCCACGAATTTGCTTTCAGTTTCTGTCGTTTTGTCTTAGAAAATGCATTTAAGATTCATCCATGTTTTTGTGTGAATCAAGTTTGTCCCATTTTATTGCCAGACAGTGTTCCATTATATAGATGTCACATGGTTTGTTTATTCATTCATAAGTTGAAGAAAGTCTGTTTTTGTTCATTTTTAATAAAGCTGCTGTAAACATTTGCATATGGGTTTATGTCCAGGCTTATATCCCTTTCATAAAGATGTGCAGTTTTTCTAACATCATGGAGTTGCCTTTGTCCTTTTCTAAAAAGCCAGTTGACTGTATCTACGTGGGTTTATTTCTAGACTTCTTTACTAGTGACCATTGTGTATACCTTTTCACCAATAACACATTATCTTTATTACTCTTGACTTATAGTAAGTCTCGAAACTAGGTATTGTGAGTCCTTTGTTTTGCTTTTTCAAAATTATTTTGGCTATTCTAGTCTTTGTCTTTCCATTACATTAAACAGCCTGCCAATATTTTCTCTTCCTCCAAAAATGAACAAATAGACAAACCTCGTAGCCAGCTTGGATTTTCATTGGAATTGTCATGAATCTGTAGATCGACTTTGAGTCTTTATAGTATTTTCTTTATAATATTATCCAACATTAAAATATAATATTGTATAATATTAAACTATTGTATAATTATTGTAAGATTATAACACACTTGCAATATAATGCAATGCACTTGTAATACAATTACAACATTATAAAATTGTACAGTATTTCAATAAAATATTGCAATACTGAGTCTTCCAGTCGACGAACAGCTATATCTCTTCACTTATTTAGGTTTTCTTGGATTTATTTTATTAACATCTTATAGTATTCAGAATACAGATCCTGCCCATATTTTGTTAGATCTGTACTTTAGTATTTCTTTTCATTTTGGGAGGTGTTATTATAAATGATAAAAAAAATAATTTGAGCTCTGGTTATTTACTGCTATTGTATAGAAATACAATTTTGTATTTTGATCTTAAATTTTATGACTTAAAGTTTTATTAGTTATACTAGCCTTTATAGATTACTTGGGATTTTCTATAGACAGTCATGTTGTCTGTGAAAGCAAAGAGTTTTATTCCTCCTTTTACTATCTGATTGCCTTATCTTTTTCTTTCTTCTTTTTTTTTTTTTTAATATCATACTGGCTAGCACTTCTAATACAAGTTTTTATAGAAGTGGTAAGAAAGAGCATTCTTGCCTTGTTCTTTATCTTGGTGAGGGAAGAATTCAGTCTTTTTCCATTAAGTATAATGTTAGCTATGGATTTTTGTGATTCCTTTGATCAAGTTTAGGCAATTCCCTTCTATTTCTAGTTTTCTGAGAGTTTTTATAATAGATGGATATTTATGAAATGCTTTTATGAAATCCTTTTTCTATATTTGTTGAGATAATCATGTTTTTTTCTTCCTCTTTTTTTTTTTTCTGAGACAGATTCTCTCTCTGTTGCCTAGGCTGGAGTGCAGTGGTACCATCACGGCTTAGGGCAATCTCTGCCTCCCAGGCTCAAGCAATCCTCCCACCTCAGCTGGGCCCACAGGTACCCACTACCATGCCCAACTCATTTTTTTGTATTTTGGTGAAGACATGGTTTCAACATATTGCCTAGGCTTGTCTTGAATTCTTGAGCTCAAGCTATCAGCCGGCCTCAACATCCCAATGTTCTGGGATTACAGATGTGAGCCACTGCACCTGGCTGTTTTAAATTCTTTGTTCTGGTAATATGGTGAATCACGTGGATTAATTTTTGAATGTTGAAGAAGTCTTGTATTCCTGGGATAAACTTGTTTGTTTGACA
>PVKV010032934.1:0-19261 GCA_004027835.1 Alouatta palliata
CTGTTGGGGGGAAAAAGGGGAGGGACAGCAGGGGGTGGGGAGTTGGGGAGGGATAGCATGGGGAGAAATAACAGATACAGATGATGGGGAGGAAGGCAGCAAATCACACTGCCATGTGTGTACCTATGTAACAATCTTGCATGTTCTTCACATGTACCCCCAAACCTAAAATGCAATAAAAAGTATATATTATAAAAAATATATATATATATACATTCTCTAATTGTACTCTGTTATAAAATATATACACACTCTATTTCTACTCTGTTATGTAAAATATACACCCTCTATTTCTACTCTTATAAAAAAATATACACTCTCTATTTGTACTCTGTTATAAAAAATATATACCCTCTAATTTTACTCTGTTATAAAAAATATACACCCTCTATATTTACTTTGTTATACAAAATACACTCACTCACAAATTAGTCTTTTATAAAATATATCAAGCCTCTATTTACATCCTGTAAAAAAAAAATACACCTTCTATTTGTAATATGTTTTAAAAGATATACACCCTCTAATTTTACTGTTATAAAAGATATACACACTCATAACATAGTTTTTATAATAAATATAAACCCTCTATTTCTACTCTGTTTTAAAAACATACACATAAATTTGTACTCTGTTATAAAAAATATACACACTCACAAATTAGTATTTTATAAAAAGTATAATCCCTCTATTTGTACTCTGTTTTAAAAAATATACACCATCTATTTGTACTGTTATGGAAAATATACACCCTCTATTTGTACTCTGCTATAAAAATATACGCCTATTTGTACTCCATTTTAAAAACAATACACTGTTTTACTGTTATAAAATAGGTACTCCCTCTGTGCAGTGCTATAAAAAATATACGCACCCAAAATATAATCTTTTATAAAAAATAAAATATCTCTATTTGTATCCTGTAATATGTAACATACACCATCTTTTTGTAATCTTTTATAAAATATATACTCCCTCTAATATTACTGTTATAAGAAATATACACACTCACAACATTGTCTTTTATAAAATATATAAACCCTCTATCTGACCTCGGTTTTAAAAAATATACACCCACTATTTGTACTCTGTTATAAAATATATACAAACTCACAAAATAGTGTTTCATAAATAATATAAACCCTCTATTTCTACTCTATTATAAAAAATATACATCCTCAATTTGTACTCTGTTGTAAAATATTTACACCTTCTATTTCTACTTGGTTATAAATAATATGCACCATCTATTTCTACTCTGTTATAAAAAATACACACTCTCTAATTGTACTCTGTTATAAAAAATATACTCCTTCAATTTACACATTTTTATATATACACTCTCTGTTTGCTCTCTGTTATAAAATATATACACCTAATAATTCTACCCTGTTATAAAAAATATACACCTTCTATTTTTACTCTGTTTTAAAAAATATACACCCTCCATTTGTACTCTGTGATAAAAAATATACATACCCACAGATTATTGTTATAAAAAATATACCACCTCAAATGGACTCTGTTATAAAATATATACACCCTCTATTTCTACTCTGTTATACAATATATACTCCCTCTATTTCTACCCTGTTATAGAAAATATACACCCTCCATTTGTACTCTGTTATACAAAATATACACCCACTACTTGCACTCTGTTATAAAATATATACACCATCTATATCTCCTCTGTTATAAAAAATATAGACTCTCCAATTCTACTCTGTTATTAAAAATATACACCATCTATTTGTACTCTGTTATAAAATATATACTCCCTCGATTTTTACTCTGTTATAAAAAACATACACCCTCCATTTTTACTCTGTGATAAAAAATATACACCCTCTATTTTTCCTCTGTTATACAAAATACACACACTCACAAACTAGTCTGTTATAAAAAATATACCCCCTCTATTTGTAATGTTATAAAAAATATACACCCTCAATTTATACTGTTATAAAAAATATACACCCTGTAGATATACTCTGCTATAAATATATACATCCTCTATTTCTACTCTATTATAAAAAATATACACCCTCTATTTGTACTGTGTTATAAAAAATATACACACTCACATTTGTCTGTTATAAAAAATATTCCACCTCTAATGGACTCTGTTATAAAATATATACACTCTCTTATTCTACTCTGTTATAAATAATATGCACCCTCTATTTCTACCCTGTTATAAAAAATATACACCCTCCATTTGTACTGTTATACAAAATATATACCCACTATTTGTACTGTTATAAAATATATATACCCTTTATTTATACTGTTGTGGAAAACATACACCCACTATTTCCACTCTGTTGTAAAATATATACACCCTCTATCTGTACTGTGTTATAAAAAATATACACCCTCGATTTGTACTCTGTTATAAAAAATATGCATCCTCTATTTGTACTCTGTTATAAAAATTATACACACTCACATATTAGTTTGTTGTAAAAAATATACCCCCAATAATGGACTCTGTTATAAAATATATACACCCTCTAATTCTACTCTTTTATAAATAATTTACACATCTATTTCTACCCTGTTATAAAATATATACACTCTCCATCTGTATTGTTTTAAAAAATATGCACCCTCTTACTGAACTCTACAATAAAATATATACCTCCTCTATTTATACTGTTATAAAAAACACACACCCTCTATTTCTACTCTCTTATAAAAAATGTACATGCTCTATTTACACTGTGTTATAAAAAATGTACTCCCTTGATTTGTACCCTCTTTTAAGAAATATACACCCTATATATGTACTCTGTTTTAAATATATACACCCTGTAATTGTACTCAATTATAAAAATATACATCCTCTATTTCTATGCTGTTACAAAAAAATATGCACCCACTCTTTGTGCTCTGTTATAAAAAAATACACACTCACAAAGTAGTGTTTTATAAATAATATAAACCCTCTATTTCTACTCCGTTATAAAATATATACACACTCAAATAGTAGTCTTTTATAAGAAATATAAACTCTCTATTTATACTCTGTTATAAAAAATATACACCCCTGTTTGTACTCTGGTATAAAAATTATACACACCATATGGTATTTATAAATATACATCCTCTATTTATAAATATACATTTATAAACCCTCTATTTTTACTGTGTTATAAAAAATATAACCCTCTAATTTTATTGTTATAAAAATTATACACACTCAAAAAATAGTCTTTTATAAAAAAATATAAAACCTCTATCTGTACTCTGTTATAAAATATATACACCCTGTATTTGTACTCTGTTATAAAAAATATGCACACACAAAATAGTCTTTTATATAAAATATACACAAACTATTTGTACTCTGTCATAGAATACATACACCTTCTATTTGTACTCAGTTAAATAAAAATACAAACACAGAAAATACTGTTTTATGAAATATATAAACTCTGTGTTTGTACTCTGTTCTAATAAATATATACCATCCATTAGTACTCTGGTATTAAAAATATACATACTCACAATGTAGTTTTTATAATAAATATAAACCCTCTATTTGTACTCTGTTATAAAAAATATAACCCTCTAATTTTACTCTGTTATAAAAAGTATACACACTCAAAAAATAGTCTTTTATAAAAAATTATAAAACCTCTATCTGTACTCTGTTATAAAAAATATACAGCCTCTTATTTCAGTCTGTTATAAAATATATATACCCTCTATTTTACTCTGATGTAAAAAATATACACACTCACAAAATAGTCTTTTATTAAAAACATAAGCCCTCTATTTCTACTCTGTTTTAAAATAGATACACCCTATATTTGTACAGTTATAAAAAATACACACCCACACAAAGGAGACATTTGCAACAAATAAAAACTTTTATGTGTACTGTTTCAAAACATATACACACTTTATTTGTGCTATTATAAAAAATATACACACTCAATGTGTAGTATTTTATGAAAAATATAAACCCTGTATTTCTACTCTGTTATAAAAAAATACACCCTCTAATTGTACTCTGTTAAAAAAAAATACACACTCACAAAATAGTCTTTTATAAAATATAAAAACCATCTATTTGTACTCTGTTATAAAAAATATACACCGTCTACTTGTAATCTGTTATATAAAATATAAACCCTCTAATTTTATTCTGTTATAAAAAGTATACACCCTCTATTTTTAAGCCATTATAAAAAAATATACACCCTCTGTTTGTACTCTGTTATAAAAAATATACACATTCACAAAATAGTCTTTTATAAAAAATATAAGCACCCTAATTTTACTGTTACAAAAAATATACACTATTTGTACTGTGTTACAAAGAATAAACACCCTCTAATTGTACCCTTATAAAAATTATACACACACACAAAATAGTCCTTTGTAAAATATACCCCCAATATTTGTACAATCTTAAAAATATATACACCCTCAATTACTACTCTCTTATGAAAAATACAGACCCTCAATTTTTACTCTGTTTTAAAAAATACACACCCTCAAATTTTACTGTTATAAAAAGTATACACTCTCTAATTGATCCCTGTTATAAAAATTATACACACACACAAAATAGTCCTTTATAAATAATGTACCCCCACTATTTGTACTCTTTTAAGAATATATACACCCTCTGTTTGTACTCTGTTATAAAATATACACACTCTCTATTTGTACTCTGTTATGAAAAATATACACATTCACAAATTAGTCTTTCAGAAAAAATATAAACCCTATATTTGTACTCTGTTATAAAGAATATACACCCCCTATATATGTAGTGTGTTATAAAAAATATACACCTTCTATTTTTACTCTGCTATAAAAACATACACACTCACAAATTATTCTTTTATAAAAAATATTAACTCTCTCTTTGCACTCTGTTATAAAAAATATACACCCACTGTTTATACTGTTAAAAAATATATACACTATTTATACTCTGTTACAAAAAACTCACAAAAGTCTTTGACAAATAATATAAACCCTCTATTTGCACTCTGTTATAAAAAATATACACCCTCTGTGAGTACTCTCTTATAAAAAAAATATACACACTCACAAAGTAGTCTTTTATAAAACATATATACCCTCTATTTCTACTCTGATATAGAAAATATACACCCTCTACTTGTACTCTGTTATAAAAAATAGAAACACCCACAATATTGTCGTTTATAAAAATACAAACCCCCTAATTGTACCCTGTTATAAAAAATATACACCCTCTATTTTTACTGTGTAATAAAATTTATTTTATTACACAGTAAATATAAAAAATATACACCCTCTATTTATACTTGGTGAAAAAAATATATACACACTCAAACATTAGTCTTTTATAAAAAATAGAAACCCTCTATTTGTACTCTGTTATAAAAAATATACACCCTCTAATTGTACTGTTATATAAAATATACACAATAAAGAGATACTCTGTTTTAAAAAATATACAACCTGTATTTTTACTCACTAATAATAATATACACACTCAAATGATTGTCTTTTATAAAAAATATAAACCCTCTATTTCTACTCGGTTATAAAAATATACACCCTCTATTTGTACTCTGTTATAAAAATTTACACATTCAAAAAGTATTATTTTATAAAAAATATAAATCCTCTAATTTTACTGTTATCAAAAATATGCACACACTATTTATTCTGTTTTAAAAATATACATCCTCTAATTGTAATCTGTTATAAAAATTATACACACACACAAAATAGTCCTTTATAAAAATATACCCCCAATATTTGTACAATGTTAAACAAACATACACTCTCAATTTGTACTCTTTTATAAAAATAGAGACCCTCAATTTCTACTCTGTTATAAAAAATATACATCCTCTAATTGTACTGTTATAAAAATTATACACACACACAAAATAGTCCTTTATAGAAAATGTACCCCTACTGTTTTTACTGTGTTAAAAAACTATATACATCCTCTATTTGTACTCTGTTATGAAAAATATACACAGTCAGCAATTATTCTTTCAGAAAAAAGATAAACCGAATATTTGTACTCTGTTATAAAGAATATACACCCTCTATATATACTGTGCTTTAAAAAATATACACCCTCTATTTTTACTCTGCTATAAAAACATACACACTCATATATTAGTATTTTACAAAAAATATAAACCGTCTTTTTGTACTCTTTTATAAAAAATATACACCCACTAATTATACTGTTATAAAAAATACATGTTCTCTATTTGTACACTGCTACAAAAAATATACATCCTCTATTTGTACTCCGTTATAAAAGATACACACACTCGGTTTGTACTCTGTTATACAAAATATACACACTCACTAAACAATCTTTTATAAATAATATAAACCCTCTATTTGCACTCTGTTATAAAAGATATACACCCTGTTTTTGTTCTCTGTTATAAAAAAATACACATTCACAAAAGTCTTTTATAAAAAGTATACACCCTCTATTTGTACTATGTTATAGAAAATATCCACCCTCTATATTTACTCTGTTATAAAAAATACACACCCTTTGTTTGTATTCTATTGTAAAAAATATACAACCTATATTTGTACAGTGTTCTAGAATATGTATACCCTCTAATTGTACTCTGTTATAAAAAATATACACCCTCACAAAATAGTATTGTATAAAACATATTATCCCTCTGTCTGTACTGTTTTAAAAATATACACCCTCTATTTCTTCTCTGTTATAAAAATCATACACACTCAAAAAATAATCTTTAACGAAATATATAAAACGTCTATTTGTACTCTGTTATAAAATATATACACCCTCTATCTTTTTCTGGTATAAAAATATACCCCCTCTGTTTTACTATGTTATAAAATATATACACCCTCTATTTCTCCAGTGGTATATAATATATACACACTCACAAAATAGTCTTTTATAAAAATATGAAACTTCTATTTGTACCCTGTAATAAAAAATATAAAATCCAATTGCAATCTTTTATAAAATATATACTCCCTCTAATATTACTGTTATAAAAAATAAACACACTCACAAAGTAGACTATTATAAAGAATAAAACCTCTATTTGTACTCTGTTATAAAAAATATACACACACTCAAAATACTCTTTTATAAAAAATATAAACTCACTATTTTTACTCAGTTATAAAAAATATACACACTCACAAAACAGTGTATATATAATATATAAACCCTCTATTTGTATTCTGTTATAAAATATATACACCCTGTATTTGTATTCTGTTATAAAAAAATACACCTGCACAAATTAGTCTTTTATAAAATATATAAAACCACAATTTGTGTCCTGTAATAAAAAATATACAACCTCTATTTTGAATCTGTTATAAAATATATACATTCTGTATTTCTACTGTTATAAAAAATATACACCCTGTACTTGTACATTTTATAAAAATATATACCCTCAATTTGTCCT
The DNA here is from genome assembly GCA_004027835.1 of Alouatta palliata. NCBI lineage: Eukaryota > Metazoa > Chordata > Mammalia > Primates > Atelidae > Alouatta > Alouatta palliata. The sequence continues at coordinate 7,452 of PVKV010032934.1, forward strand.
CTGTTAAATAAAATATACACCCTCTATTTGTACACTGTTATAAAAAATATACACCATGTATTTATACTCTCTTATTAAAAACAAACATCCTCTATTTCTACTGTGTTATAAAAAATATACACCCTCCATTTTTACTCTGTTATAAAAAATATGAACCCTCTATTTTTACCCTGTTATAAAATATATACATCTATTTCTACTCTGTTATAAAAATATACACCCTCTATTGCTACTCTGTTATAAAATGTATACATTCTCTATTTGTACTATGTTATAAAGGATATAATCCCTCGATTTTTACTCTGTTGTAAAACATATACACCCTGTAGTTATACTGTATTATAAAAAATTATATCCTCTATTTCTTCTCTGTTATAAAATATATACACCATCAATTTGTACAATGTTATAAAAATTATACACACTCTCAAAGTAGTCTGTTATAAAAAATATTCCCCCTCTAAAGTACTCTGTTATAAAATACATACACCTTCTAATTCTAGTCTGTTATAAATAATATACACCCTCTTTATCTACCCTGCTTTAAAAAATATACACCCTCCCTTTGCACTCTGTTACAAAAAATATACACCCTCTATTTTTTCTGTTATAAAATATATACACCCTCAATTTCTACTGTTATATAAAAAAAAACCTACTATTTGTACTCTGTTATGAAAAATATACACCTTCTATTTGTAATCTGTTATGAAAAATATACACCCTCTGTTTGTACTCTGTTATAAAAAATACACACCCTCTATTTTGAATCTGTTTAAAAATATATACACTCTTTGTTTGTACACTGGTATAAAAAATATACAACCTCTGTATCTACACTTATACAAAATATACTTCCTCAATTATACTCTGTCATAAAAACTATAACCCCTCTATTAGTACTCTGTATTAAAATATATACACCCTCTATTTCTACTCTCTTATAAAATCACACCCTCTATTTGTACTGTTATAAAAAATATATATCTTGTATTTTTAAACCCTTTTTATAAATATACACCCTCTATATATACCCTGTTATAAAAAATATACACCTTCTATTTCTACTCTGTTATAAAATATTTACACCCTTAATTTGTACTCGGTTATAAAAAATATACAGCCTCTATATCTAGTCTGTTATAAAAAATATACACCCTTTATTTTTATTCTGCTATAAAAAATATACACCGTCTATTTGTACTCTGTTATTTAAAATACACACTCTCACAAAAATGTCTCTTTAAAAATTATACTCCCTCTATTTGTTCTCTGTTATAATATGAATACACCCTTACTTTCTACACTATCATAAAAAATATACACTCTATTTCTACTCTGTAATAAAAAACATACACCCTCTATTTGTACTCTGTTTTAAAAAATATACACCCTATAGTTCTAATCTGATACAAAAAATATACTTCCTTGACTTGTACTCTGTTATAAAAATATACACAGTCTATTTGTTCTCTGTTATACAATATATACACCCTCTATTTCTACTGTGTTATAAAAAAATGCACCCTCTATTTCTACACTGTTATAAAAAATATACACCCTCTATTTCTGCTCTGTTAAAAAATTATGCACCCTGTAACTGCATTGTGATATAATAAATACACACCCTCTATTTTTACTTTCTTACAAACAGCATACTCCCTCTATTTTTATTCTGTTATATAAAATATACTCCCTCTATATCTACTCTGTAATAAAAATTATACACCCTTTATTTGCACTCTGTTTTACATAATATGTACCCGCTCTTTGTACTCTGTTATAAAAAATATAAAACCTCTATTTGTTCTCTGTTATAAAAAATATACACCCTCTATTTTTACTGTTATAAATAATATGCACACTTACAGACTAGTCTGCTATAAAAATATTCCCCCTCTAATGTACTCTGTTGTAAACTATATACACCCTCTAATTCTACTCTGTTATAAATAATATACACCCTACATTTCTACTCTGTTAAAAAATATACACCTTCTATTTCTACTCTGTAATGAGAAATATACTCCCTGTAATTGTACTCTTATGTAATAAATACACACCCTCTATTTTTACTCCCTTAAAAACAACATACAACCTCTATTTGTACTCTGTTATAAAAAATATACTCCCCTTATATCTACTCTGTTATAAAAAATATACACCTTTTATATATACTCTGTTATAAAAAATATACACCATTTGTACTCTGTTATTTAAAATACACACTGTCACAAAATAGTCTGTTATAAAAAATATACACCCTCTATTTTTACTGTTATAAAATAAATACACCCTCTATTTCTTCTCTGTTATAGAAAATATGCACCCATTATTTGTACTCTGTTCTAAAAATTATACTCCCTCTATATGTATTCCTTTATAAACATTTTACACCCTTTAATGCTACTGTTATAAAAATATACACCCACTCTTTGTACTCTATTATAAAATACATACACCCTATATTTCTACTCTGTTATAAAAAATATGCACCCTTTATTTCTACTGTGTTATAAATAATACACACCCTCTACTTTTATTCTGATATAGAAAACATACTACCTTGATTTGTACTCAGTTATAACAAATATACCCCCTCTATTTTTGCTCTGCTAAAAAAAAAAGTACACCATTAGTACTCTATTGTAATAAATATACATTCTCTGTTTCTACTCTGTTAAAAAGAATATACACCCTCTATTTATACTCTTAAAAAAATATGCACACTCACAATTTAGTCTGTTACAAAAAAATATTTCCCCTCTAATGGACTCTGTTATAAAATATATACACACCCTAATTCTACTCTGTTATAAATACTAAACACCCTCTATTTCTACCCTGTTATAAAAAATATACACCCTTCATTTGTACACTGTCATAAAAAATATACACTGTCTAATTCTACTCTACTATAAATATGCACCCTCCATTTCTACACTGCTTTAAAAAAATACACCATCCATTTTCACTCTGTTGTAAAAAAATATATACCCTCTATTTCTATTCTTTTATTTAAAATACCCACACTCACAAAATAGTGTTATAAAATATATACACCCTCTATTTGTACACTGTTATAAAAAATATAAACTCATTATTTGTTTCCTGTTATAAAATACATACACACTCTATTTCTACTCTGTTACAAAAAATATACACCCTCTATTTCTACTCTGTTATAAATAATATACACCCCAGATTTCTACTGTATTAAAAAAATACACCCTCTATTTCTACTCTGTAATGAAAAATATAAACCCTCTAACTGTACTGTGCCATAATAAATACACAATCTCTATTTTCACTCTCTTATAAACAACATACACCCTCTATTTGTACTGTGTTATAAAAAAATACACATGCTCAATATCTACTCTGTTAAAAAAAATACACCCTTTATTTCTACTCTGTTATAAAAAATATACACCCTCTATTTGTACACTCTTATAAAAAATATAAAACTTCTATGTGCAGTTATAAATATATACACCCTCTATTTGTACTCTGTTATTAAAATACACACACTCACAAAATAGTCTGTTATAAAATACATACATCCTCTATTTCTACTCTATAATAAAAAATATACACTGTCTATTTGTACTGTGTGATAAACAATATACACACTCACAAATAAGTCTGTTATAAAAAATGTACCACTTCTAATGGACTCTGTTATAAAATATATACTCCCTCTAATCCTACTCTGTTATAAATAATATATGCCCTCTATTTCTCCCATTGTAAAATATATAGACCCTCCATTTCTACTCTGTTATAAAAAATATACACCCTCTATTTCTACTCCTTTATAAATAATATATATCCTCTATTTCTACTCTGTTATAAAAAATATACAAATTCTATGTGTACTCTGTTATAAAAAATATACACTCTCTATTTTTACTCTGTTGTAAAAAATATACACCCTCTAGTTGTACTCTATTATAACAAATACACATCCTCTATTTCTACTCTGTTATAAAATATATGAACCTTCTATTTCTAATCTGTTAAGAAAAATATGTACCCTCTATTTTTACTGTTATAAAAAATATACACCCTCACTTTGTACTCTGTTATATATGCACCCTCTATATCTACTGTGTAATAAAATATATACAACCTCTATTTCTACTGTTATAAAAAATATACACCTTTATTTGTACTGTTATAAAAAAATATAAACCCTCAATTTTTACTCTGTTATAAAATAAATACACCCTCTATTTTTACAATGTTATAAAAAATATACACCATGATTGTGAATGAAGTTGCTATAAATAGTTATGTACAAAAATACATATATACACCATGTATTTGTACTACCTTATTGAAAATATACATCCTCTATTTCTACTGTGTTATAAAAAATACACACTCTCAATTTATACTGTTATAAAAAATACACACCTCTTATTTGTACTCTGTTATAAAATATATACATCTATTATAAAAATATACACACACTATTTTTACCCTGTTATACAAAATATACACTCTTCATTTGTACACTGTCATAAAAAATATACACCCTGTAATTCTACTTTGCTATAAATAATATACACCTTCTATGTCTACCCTGCTTTAAAAAACATACACTCTCAATTTGTACACTGTTATAAAAAATAAACACCCTCTGTTTGTTCTGTTATAAAATGTATACACCCTCTGATTCGACTATTTTATAAATAATATACAACCTCTATTTCTACACTGTTGTAATAAATACACACCCTCCGTCTGTACACTGTTTTAAAAAATATACACCCTCTAGATGTACTCTGATATAAAAAATATAAATCCTCTATTTGTACTCTGTAGAAAAAAATATAAATTCTTTATTTGTACTCAGTTTTAAAATAAACCCTCTATTTCTACTCTGTTATAAAATATAAACACCCTCTATTTCTACTCTGTTATAAAAAGTATACACCCTCTAATTGTACTGATATAATTAATACACATCCAATATATTTACTCTCTTACAAACAACATACACCATCTATTTGCACTCTGTTATAAAAAAAAATCCTCTCATATCTACAATGTTATCAAAAATATACAACCTCTTTTGAACTCTGTTATAAAAAATATAGATCCTCTATTTGTACTCTGTTTTTTAAAATACACAGAATCACAAATTAGTCTGTTATAAAAAATATGCGTCCTCTCTTTGTAATGTTATTTTAAAAAACACCCTCTATTTCTACTCTGTTATAAAAAATATACAGCCTGTATTTCTATTCCATAGTAAAAAACCTACACCCTCTATTTGTGCTGTGTTTTAAAAAATATACACCCTCTATTTGTAATCTGTTACACAAAATATATTTCCTCAATTTCTACTCTGTTATACAAAATATACAAGCTCTCATTTTACTCTATTATAAAAAATATACACCCTCTATATCTACTCTGTTTTACAAAGTATACTTCCTTAATTTCTACTCTGTTATAAAAAATATACACCCACTATTTGTAATCTGTTACAAAATATATATACCCTCTATTTCCACATTGTTATAAAAAATACACACCCTCTATTTCTACTCTGTTATAAAAAATATACACCATCTAATTGTACTGTGTTTTAGAATATGATGACCCTCTATTTTTACTCTCTTACAAACCACAGACAGCCTCTGTTTGTATTCTGTTATAAAAATATACACCCTTTAATTTTAATCTATTATAAAAATTATACACCATCTATTTGCACTCTGTTATATAATAAATACACCCTCTATTTCTACTGTTATAAAAAATATACAGCCTCTATTTATACTCTGCAATAAAAAGCGTACACCATCTATTTGTACTCTGTTTTAAGAAATATACACCCTCTATTTGTACTCTGTTATAAAATAAATACACCCTCTATTTCTACTCTGTTATAAAAAATATACAGCCTCTATTTATACTCTGTAATGAAAACCATACACCATCTATTTGTACTCTGTTTTAAAAAATATACACCCTCTATATGTAATCAGATATACAAAATATAATTCCTCAGTTTGTACTCTGTTATAAAAATATACACCCTCTATTTGTACTCTGTTATAAAATTTATCCACCCTCTATTTCTACTCTGTTATAAAAAAAATTCACCCTCCATTTCTACACTTTTATAAAAAATATACACCCTCTATTTCTACTCTGTTATAAAAAAAATACACCCTCTATTTGTACTCTGTTATACAGAATATACACACTCACAAAATCGTGTTATAAAATATATATACCCTGTATTTTACTCTACTATAAAATATACACACCCTCTATTTCTACTCTGTTATAAAAAATATACACCCTCTATATGTAATCAGATATACAAAATATAATTCCTCAGTTTGTACTCTGTTATAAAAATATACACCCTCTATTTGTACTCTGTTATAAAATTTATCCACCCTCTATTTCTACTCTGTTATAAAAAAAAATTCACCCTCCATTTCTACACTTTTATAAAAAATATACACCTTCTATTTCTACTCTGTTATAAAAAAAATACACCCTCTATTTGTACTCTGTTATACAGAATATACACACTCACAAAATCGTGTTATAAAATATATATACCCTGTATTTTACTCTACTATAAAATATATACACCCTCTATTTCTACTCTGTTATAAAAAATATACACCCTCTATTTATATTGTTATAAAATATATACACTATTTGTACTATTTTATAAAAGATATACACCCTCTATTTTTACTCTTTTATAAAAAATATATGCCCTCTATTTTTACTCTTTTTTAAAAAATATAAAACCTCCATTTGTACTCTATTATAAAAAATATGCACCCTCTATTTTTACACTGTTATACAAAATATACAAACTCGAAATATAGTCTGTTATAAAAAATATACAGCCTGTATATTTACTCTGTTATAAAAAAATATACACCCTCCATTTGGACTCTGTTTTTGAAAATATACACCCCTCTATTTCTAATTTGTAATAAAAAATATACACTCTCTATTCGTACTCTGTCATAAAAAATACACATCCTCCCTTTCTACTCTGTTATAAAAAATATACATCCTCTAATTTTACTGTTTTAAAAAATATACACCCTCTATTTTTACTCTGTTATACAAAATACACACACTCAAAAACTAGCCAGTTATAAAAAATATACACCCTCTATTTTTACTCAGTTATAAAAAAATGCACCATAAATTTATACTCTGTTATAAAAAGTATACACCCTCTATTTGTACTCTGTTATAAAAAATATACACCCTCAATTTGTACTGTTATAAAAAATATACTACCTCGATTTGTACACTGTTATTAAAAATATACACCCCCATTTGTACTCTGCTGTAAAAATTATACAACCTGTATTGTACTCTATTATAACAAATATATCTTCTCTTTTTCCACTCTGTTATAAAAAAAATATAAACCCTCTATTTGTACTCTGTTATATAAAATATACACACTCACAAACTAGTGTGCTATAAAAATATTCTGCCTCTAATGGACACTATTGTAAAATATACACACCCTCTAATTCTACTGTTATAAATAATATACACCCTTCATTTCTACCCTGTTAAAAAAATTATACACCCTCTATTTCTACTCTTTAATGAGATATATACATCCTCTAATTGTGCTGTGATATAATAAATACACACCCTCTATTTATACTCTCTTAAAATCAACATAAACCCTCTATTTGTACTCTGTTATAAAAAAATATACTCCCTCTATTTATACTCGGTAATAAAAAACGTACACCCTCTATTTGCACTCTGTTTTTAGAAATATAAACCCTCTAATTATACTCTGTTACAAAATATATACAATCTTTAATTGTACTGTGATATAATAAATAGACACCATCTATTTTTAGTCTCTTACAAACAACATACAGCCTCTATATGTACTCTGTTAAAAAATATACACCCTCTATTTGTAATCTGTTTCAATAAACACCTTCTATTTTTATTCTGTTATAAAAAATATACACCCTCTTTTTCTACTCGGTTATAAAAAATATACACCCTCTATTTATACTGTGTTATTTGAAATACACAAACTCACAAAATAATCTCTTATAAAAAATTACACCCACTATTTTTACTGTTATAAAACATGTACACCTCCTATTTCTACTCTATTGTAAAATATATTACCCTCTATTTCTAGTCCGTTATAAAACATATACACCCTCTATTTGTACTCTCTTATAAAACATATACACCAATTTCTACTCTATTGTAAAATACATACACCCTCTATCTCTACTCTGTTATAAAAAAATATGCACCCTCTATTTGTACTCTGTTATAAAAAATATACACACTCTATTTCTACTGCATAATAAAAAACATACACATTCTATTTGTTCTCTGTTGTAAGAAATATACACCCTCTACTTGTAATCTGTTATAAAAAAAATACTCCATTTGTACTCTGTTACAAAAACTACACGCCCTCTGTTTGCACTCTGACATAAAATATATACACCTTGCATTTTTACTCTATTATAAAAAATATACACCCTGTATTTGTACTGTGTTATAAAAAATATAAACCCTCTATTTGTACTCTCTTATTAAAAATATACACACTCACAAAATAGTCGGTTATAAAAAATATTCCCCCTCTAACACACACTGTCTAACTCTACTCTGTTATAAAATATATACACCCTCTATTTGCACTCAGTTATAAAAAATATAAACTCTCTATTTGTATTCTCTTATTAAAAATATACACACTCTATTTCTACTCCATAATAAAAAACATACACACTCTATTTGTACACTGTTATAAGAAATACACACCCTCTATTTTTATTCTGTTATAAAAAATATACTCCCTTGATTTGTAATCTGTTACAAAATATATAAACCCTCTATTTGTACTGTTATAAAATATATACACACTGTATTTATACTCTATTATAAAACATATACACCCTCTATGTCTACTCTGTTATGAATAATATAATTCCTCTATTTTTACCGCTATAAAAAATATACACACTCACAAAGTAGTCAGTTATAAAAAATATACCATCTCTAACCACCTCTGTTATAAAATATATACACCATCTAATTCTACTCTTTTATGAAATATATACACTGTGTATTTCTAATCTATTATAAAAAGTATAAAACCTCCATTTTTACTGTTACCAAAAAAATATACCCTGTATTTGTACTCTTTACTAAAATATATACACCCTCTGTTTTTAATCTGTTGTAATAAATACACACCCGCTATTTGTACTCTGTTATAAAAAATATACACCCTCAATTTGTACTTGGTTATAAAAAGTATACACCCTCTATTTATACTCTGTTGTAAAAATATGCAACCTCTATTTTTACTCTGTTATAAAATATATATACCCTCTATTTCTATTCACTTATAAAAAATATACTCCCTCGATTTGGACTCTGTTATAAATATATACCTTCTATTTGTACTCTGTTATAAAAAATATATGCACTCTATTTGTCCTCTGTTATATATAATATACACACTCCATTTGTACTGTTATAAAATATATACTCCCTGTATTTTTACCCTGTTATAATATATATACGCCCCCTATTTGTACTCTGTTATACACAATATAGCCCCTCTGATTTTACTCTGTTATGTACAATATATAGTCTCACAAAATTCTCTTTTATCAAAAATATACCCTGTCAATTTTTACTGTTATAAAAAATATACACTTTCACATAATACTCTGTTATAAAAATATTCACCCTCTGTTTGTACTCTGATATAAAAAATATTCACCCTCTTTTTGTACTCTGTTATAAAATATATACACCCTCTCTTTTCAGTATTATAAAATATATACACCCTTTATTTGTACTGTGTTAGAAAAAATTTTCACCCTCCACTTTTACTCTGTTACAAAAAATACACACACTCATAAAATACTCTCATAGAAGAAATACACACCCTGTATTTGTACTCTTTTATAAAATATATACATCATTTATATTTTCTGTTATAAAATACATACACCCACTCTTTGTACTCTGTTATAAAAATTATGCACCCACTATTTGTTCTCTTATATAAAAAATATGCACCCTCTATTTTTACTCTCTTGTGAAAAATATACCCACTCACAAAATACTCTGTTATGAAAAATTTACATCCTCTAATTTTACTCTGTTATAAAAGATATACACACTCTATTTTTACTCTGCAATAACAAATATATCTCCTCTATTTTTACTTTGTTATAAATATTCACACTCACTAAGTATTCTGTTACAAAAAATATACACCCTCTAATTGTTCTTTGTTATAAAATATTTACACCATCTATTTGTACTCTGTTATAAAATATATACACTCTCAAAATACTTTCATAAAAAATATACACACTCTATTTTTACTCTGTTATAAAGAATATGCCCACTCTCAAAATAATCTGTTATAAAAAATACACACACCCTCAAAATACTGTTATAAAAATATACACCAACTCTTTATCCTCTTTTATAGAATATATACATATGCTCACAATACTGTTATAAAAATATAAACACTATCTAAATACTCTTAGAAAAATATACTCACTATAATTATACTGTTATAAAAAATATACATACTCTCAAAATACTGTTATAAAATATATGCACACTCTCAAAATACTGTTATAAAAACTATACAAACTCTCAAATTACTCTTATAAAAATATAAACGATCTCAAAATACTGTTATGAGAACCATACACACTCTCAGAATTCTGATATGAAATATATATACCCACTCTATTTTTACTCTAATATAAATAATATACACACCCTATAAATACTGTTATAAAACATATACATACTCTCAAAATACTCTATTATAAGATATAGGCACATTCTCCGTATACTTCTATGTTCCTTATTTCAAACTCTTTAACCAGGCTGTAGTAATCATAACAGCATGGTATTGGTACCAAAACAGGGATAGAGCTCAATGGAAGAGAACAGAGGCCTCAGAAGTAATGCCGCACATCTATAACCCTCTCATCTTTGACAAACCTCAGAAAAACAATCTATGGGAAAAGGAGTCCCTATTTAATAGACGGTGTTCTGAAAACTTGCTTGCCGTATGCATAAAGCTTAAACTGGATCCTTCCCTCCCCTTTTACAAAAATTAACTCCAGATGGATTAAAGGTTTAAACCTAAGACCTAACACTGTAAATACCCTGGAAGAAAACTTAGGCAAAACCATTCAGGACATAGGCATATGCAAGGACTTCGTGACTAAAACACCAAAAGCAATGGCAACAAAAGCCAAAATAGACAAATGAGATTTAATTAAACTAAAGAGCTTCTGCACAGCAAAATAAACAATCATTAGCATGAACCAGCAACCAACAGAATGGAAAAAACATTTTTGCAATCTACCCGTCTCACAAAGGGCTAATATCCAGAATCTACAAGGAACAAATTTACAACAGAAAAAACAAGCCCATGAAAAAGTGGGCAAAGTATATTAACAGACACTTCTCTAAAGGAGACATTTATGCAGCCAACAAACATTTGAAGAAAAGTTCATCATCAGTCATCATTAGGGAAATGCCAATCAAAACCACACTGAGATACCATCTCACACCAGTTAGAATGGTGATCATTAAAAAATGAGGAGACAACAGATGCTGAAGAGGATGTGGAGAAACAGGAATACTTTTACACTCTTGGTGGGAGTGTAAATTAGTTCAACCATTGTGGAAGACAGCGTGGCTATTCCTCAAGTATCTAGAACTAGAAATACCATTTGACCCAGCAATCCCATTACTGGGTA
>PVKV010032935.1:0-11310 GCA_004027835.1 Alouatta palliata
GAGGAGGAGGAGGAAGAGGAGGAGGAGGAGGAAGAAGAGGAGGGGGAAGAGGAGGAGGAAAGAGGTGTAACTAGATGCAGCTGTTTCCAGAGCGGGAGAGACTAGGTACCTGGGGATGGGGCAGGGGTGGGGGCTGACAAATCTGCGCCAAGACCCTCTTTATTTCTCATGCCAACATCCTGACATTCCATCACACATGCCTGAACACGTGCATAGAGGCGCACATGGGTGTGCTCCTAAAAGCAGTCCCTAACCACCTGGGCATTTGCCATGTGGGTTTCAGCCTGATACCTGTGTGTGGGGCCCATGGCAGAGCCTCCCGACCCCCTTGAGAGAGGAGGCAGAGAAACCCACTGAAGGCTCTTGTCATGAGGACATGGGACAGGGAGGGCATATCAAGTCCAGCCTCTGTTGGGACACTAGCACCCAAGGAGGTGGTGCCACTTCTCCAAGGACCATAGCCCTTGGGGACCAAGCTGGGACCCCTGGCTACCTGATGCCAATTCAAGGGCAGGAGAGCTTGCACATCTGGAAACTGTCCCTCGTGTCCCTGAGTGTGGACTGAAGAGGGGGCCAGGGTGGAGTGGGCGAGGTAGAATGAGGTTTTGCTGGCCAGAGGCTTCTGGGCTCTTTAAAGGGAAATGCCTGGGGAGGCCATGCTCCCCGAATTCCAGATGGACACACCAGCCCTCTGCTCCCTGGACTTACTGGATAAGCTTCCCAATAAAAATGCTCCAAGAAGCCTCACCCTGATGGAGGGAGACAATGTTGGATTTTTCCAAACTGGCCAGATGGATCCCTCACGCCTGGCCATCATTAGCTGCCACTGGTATAAGGGTAGCTGCTAAGTATTGGGCAGCCATGCCAAGCGGCACATGCGTCTTGTCTCATGAATCCTAACAGCTGAGAGGGATCCTAACCCCTCGAGAGGGATGGTAGATTTCTGGAGTCCTGAGAGGCTCACCAACTTGCCCAGAAGTACAGAATCACCTGTACCTTTCACAGCAAAGTCTTCTCTCACATTTGCTGCTTAGAAACTTCAGGTGCTTCTGACAACCTGTGTGTGCCAGTTGTCTCCCTGGCACAGGCTCACAGGCACAGATGGCATAGGTGAGCTTCCTGCCCCCAGAGGCTTCCAGGATGGTGTGTGTGTGTGTGTGTGTGTGTGTGTGTGTGTGTCTCAGACAATAAGAAAAAGAAATAATATAATTTCGAATAGTGAAAAAGAATCACTGCAAATATAAAGCAAGGTAATGTGAGTCCTAGGGTGTGGTGGGGGTTGGGTCTTAGGAAGGGAGGATGAGGAAAAATGTTCCTGAGGCAGAAAAGTCTCCTAGGCGTGGGGGAGGGAATGTGCTAGGGAGAATGGCAACACGCACAAAGGTCCTGAGGCACCAAGCTTGGCATTTGGAGGAAACACAGGAGTCCTGAAGCTGGAGGTGTAAAGGGGCAAGAGGAACATGGTGGGAGTGGAGAGGCAGGCAGGGCGCAGGCCTGGGATCCCGGTGTGCAGCCGACTGCAACCTAGGACAGGGAACTTTGGGGGCCTCAAGCAGAGGAGATGTGACCTGATTTCCCTGGCAAAAACCCCAAAGAATCAGCATGGAGGGCAGACAGAGGGGTGGGGGTCGTAGCCAAAGCCCTGGAAGATGGGCATGGCTTGGGCCCTGGGCTGAAATGTGGACAAAGGTCTCATGGTTTGGAGAACTCACTTTGCAGCACAGAACTCACTGGTGCATCTGAGGTGGGGTGAGGGGATAGAGGGGAAAGGATGACCCTTGAGCTTCTAGCACAAGGGGGGATAGGCCCACTTCCTGAGAGGAGCCTGCGGAGGAGGCTTCCATGAAGCGGGTGGAAGAGTTCTGACGGCAACGTGATGGATCAGGGATCAGGGATCAGCCCCTCCGAGGGGCTGACGTGGGGCAGCAGGAGCTCTGAGCTTGGACTTTGATCGGGGCATCAGGGCTGGGGGCTGGTGGGGGTGCAGACATAATATCTGAAGCCACGACATTGTGTAGGATCATGGAGGAAGAAGGAAAAACTGAAGGATGGGTGAGCATTCCACTCTTGACTGCAAATCCCAGAGGAAAGCCCCAGCTGGAAGGTGAGGCAGAGCTGGGGTGGCACAGCTAGGCGGCTCAGAGGAAGCAAACTTTCCCCCGCTTCTCCCCCTTTCTCAGATGGGGAAACTGAACTCCAAAGACACCAAGGCTTGTTCCTAGAAACACAGCCGACGAGGGGCAAGCCAGATCCTGAGCTTCAGGGTTTTGAACTTGAACTAAAGGTTGCTCAGAATGTCTGACCCTTCTTCCACATGGCCAACTCCTATACATCCTCCAAAGGCCAACTCAGACATCTCCTCCTCTATGAAGCACTCCTTGCTCCACGCTTGTGCACAGTCCCCCACCATGGTTCCACGGCCATTTCTACACACCTCCACTTAGAACCTACTTACCTCAGGATAGTAGTTTCAGAGTTTCACTGGGCTGTGAGCTCCTTCATGTCAGAGAGCAGATTCTATGCACATCCCATCCCCCTGCTTGCCCAGAAGCTAGGCACATGAGGAGCTCTATAAAGCCATTTGGGATGGATGGATGGATGGAAAGGATGTATGCATGCATGGGTGGGTGGATGGGTGGATTGGTAGGTGCACATATTGATGGATAACCAATGGATAAATGAATACCATATAGATTAATGGCACATGGATGGGCGGGTGGATGGATAATCGGATGAGTGGATGTATGCATAGACAGGTGGACGAATGGGTGAGTAGGTGGATGGAGAGATGAGATAAGCAACGGATAGGGAAATATGCAGATCAATGGCACTTGGACAGAAGGATGGTGGGTGGATGGAGAGAAAGCTATAGGATTTGTAGTCAAAATATTCACAATTCTGCCCTGGCCACACTGTGGACTAGCTGCTGGGCCAGGCACCACGAGGTCCACGTTGCTGAGCCCTGGCTCCTCATCTTTGATGGCGAGAGACGGGTGGCCAATTGTCTACCTGCTGGAGCCCTGCAAGGCTCAAAAGGGCCAAGAGAGGGCACAGGGGCTGTGTGGGGCTGTGTAAATGTCAGGCAGCCCCAGAGAGCCGGGAACAGTCTGTACCATCGCAGAGTTCTCTGCCAGAAATCACCTCCAAACGTCCATCGAGGGAACGTAATTTCCACATGGCTGGTTTTAAAACCAAGTAATTAAATGGTTTTATAGTCAGTTTTTAAAACAAGCTCTTTAAGTTATGAGTATAAAGCATGTCTCTGTAATAGCCAAGTTGTTCTGTTTTGTGATTTCTATTGCAATGTATTTTTGTAATCAGGCAGAAAAAAACATCCATTCGGGGCTGAGTCCACTTTATTGTACTTACTTTTGGGCTTGGTGTGACCCAACCAAGATCCTGAGGGCTCCTCAGGATCTGTTTGTCTGGGTCCTTGGGGTAGGAGGTTACCCTGAAGGGGGTGGGTGTCTGACAAGCACACATGATGACCCCACTTGGATGAAGGGAAGCCCAGGGGCTAGAGGATGGATGAATGGATGGTAGATGGGTGGATAGATGGATGGATGGTAGATAAGTAGATGGGTGGATGGATAGATGGATTATACATGAGTGGATGGTAAATGGGTAGACAGGTAGATGAACAGGTGAATGAATGAATGGATTGATGGGTGGATGGTGGATGGGTGAATGGTAAATGGGTAGACAGGTAGATGAATAGGTGAATGAATGAATGGATTGATGGGTGGATGGTGGATGGGTGAATGGATGGATGACGGATGGATGGATGGTTATGTGTGCATGTATATGTGAGTGAGTTAGCCAGGGGCACTCAGAGGAGGCACCTTTTTTCATCCAGGAGAAGGAGGATCAAAGAAGCCTCCAGAAGAAGGTGATTCTTTGGCTAGGTGTGAGATGTGGGGCTCAGTGAGATGACTCCAGCTATTTTGGCGTTGGGGCCACCTACCAGGCTCCATCCCTTATTAAAACTTGTTCCTAGAGCCTAGAGTCCAGCTGAAGTTAGGGATGCCAGAAAATATAGGACACCCAGTTACATTTGAATTTCTACTAAACAAGTAACTTTTTTTAGTAATAAGTATGCCCCAAATGTCATGTAATTTTAGTATAAGTATGCAGTATTTGTGATATGCTAAAATAACTTGTTGATATATGAAATTCAAATTTAACTGTGTGTCCATTTTAAAAGTTCTTCATTTAAGCTGTCAGCCCTATGAGTAACTGGAGCCTCTGAGGGGGGTTTGGAGGCTGCTGGTCACCTCTGGTCAGCCGTGAGGCCAGCAGAGGCTCCTTCCTGTCTACTGTAAGTGATGAGCACCCCGAAGAGGGAAGCACAGGTCTGCGGGAGCACAGAGGAGCCACCTAGTTCCCAGAGATACGTAGTTTCCTGGTAGTGTCACTGGAAGGATGAAGAATAGTTGGGGAAAGCTACTGTGGGAGGAAGTTATTTCAGGTGATGGAAAAGCAAAGAGCAGGCACAAGAACACCTGATGTGGCAAAAGCAGAGGTGGAGGTGGTGGGACTGGGTAGGGGCAGGTATGGAGCTATGTCCCCCCTCCCTCCCAGGCACATGCCTGGAGAACAGTTAACCCCCTTCATACCAGGAAAAAAGATTTTCCTTTATCCAGGCTAAGGCAGCTCACTCCATAGTCCATTTGTCCTCAGCTAATCACCCCTGTGCACTGCACAATTTACCCAGTGCCCTGACTTCAAGCTTAAATTCCAGATAGGAGGGTCATTGTCTCTCTTGCTCACTGCTGTATCTCCAGAACCTTCAGTGCCAGGTCAATCTCTGATAAATTGGTATGGAGTAAAGGAAGGCAGATGGATAAATGGATGGATGGATGGATGGAAGGATGGATGGAAGGATGGATGGATGGATGGATGAACAGATGGATGGAGGGTGGATGAGTGAATGAATGGATAAATGGATGGATGGATGGGTAGACGAAGAGATGGTAGATGGGTGAATAGGTGGATGGATGTATAAAGGGATGGATGGATGAATGGATAAGCAGATAAATAGATGGGTGATGAATAGATATATGGGAGAATGGATGGTAGATGGATGGATGTATAAAGGGATGGATGGATGAATGGATAAGCAGATAAACAGATGAGTGATGAATAGATAGATGGGAGAATGGATGGCAGATGGATGAACAGTGTATGGATGAATAGTCTGATGAGTAGATGGGTGGATAGATAGTAGATGGGTGAATAAATAGTGAATGAATGAATAGACTGGATGAGAGGATGGATGGATGGATGGTGGATGGATGGATGGATGGTGGATGACTGGATAAGTAGATAGGTAGATGGATGGATTATGGGCAAATGAATGGTGAATGGGTAGATAGATAGGTGGATGAATAAGTGGATGGATAAATGAATTGATGGGTAGATGGTAGGTGTATGGGTGGACGGATTCATGACAGATGGATGGATAGATGGATGAATGGACAGTGGATGAGAGGATGGATAAATGGATGGTAAAAGAGTGGATGAATGCATGGTGGATGGTGCATGCATAGATGGATTATGGCTGAATGATGGTAAATGGGTGTGTGGTTGATGAATAGGTGGATGGATAGATGGATTGATGGGTGTAGTAGATGTGTGGATAATGGATGAATGAATAGATGTTGGATGAGTGGATAGGTGGATGGATGGATGGATTAGGGTGAATGATGTTGAATAGGTGTATGGCTGATGAATAGGTGGATGGATAGATGGATTGATGGAGGTAGTCAGTGGGTGGATAATGGATGAATGAATGGATGTTGGATGAGTGGATACATGGATGGAGGGATGGATGGTGAATGAATGCATGCATGGTGAATGTGTACATGGGTATACAGTGGATGAGTGAATGGACGGGTGGATGGATAAATGGGTGGAAAGACGCATTGGTGGATGCATGGTACATGGGTGGATGAATGAACTGCAAGTGTAGAGATGGTAGGACCTGGGCTGGCCATCTAGGGCCTCACACCTGAGCATTAAGTAGCAGATTACACCAGGAAATTGATCAGAGTGTGGAATCGGTTGTCCATGAGGGAGATATATCCACAAGCGGTGTCTCTGAGGATCGTTCCTGGTGAGCCATGCAAGGTGCACACACTTCTCTGGTCTTTAGTGGGCTGCATTCTCTGAGACTAACTTTGGAGTTATCCTCACGCAGGTGCACAGCGCTCCTTAGTTGCTAGACATGCCTTATTGCACCCCAGTGAGTGGGACTCACCACCTCTGGTGCGGGGTGGCCCAGGCCTGCCCTGCTGCACTTGACGTTCTCAGCTGGGTCCCTGCAGTGCTGGCAGCTTCCTGGCACCTGGGCTACCGGGGGCTGCAGGGAACAGTGCTCAGGGAATCACGCAGCCACGCAGAGCCCCACTGAACAGCAGCGCCCACTACTCTTCCTCAATCTTTCCCATCCTTTCTGTCTCATTCGTGGGTTTATTGGGCCTCCTTGCATTTTTTTCTGTAGATGCAGAGTATCAATAAATGTATTTTAATTTCTCAGAGGGAACCAGGAAGATCTATTCTGAGGCAGCAGACCCAGCCTGTGATGCCCTGACACTTATTCGGCCCCTCACCAACGCTCCCTCTGCCTGGAAGGCTGACACCTGCTTCAGAGGACAGATGTCTGCAAGCTCAGCAGGCCTTCAGGCCTGGGACCTCAAGTTACTGGTAGGCAGAGCCTGCGGCTCCTCCCCGCAGAAAGAGGCGGAGAGAGAAGGCCCCGCAGTCAGGCAGGGCGAGCACTGGCCTGAGAGCCAGTCCCTGCTGCTGGCCTTGGCCTTCGGCCGGCTTGAAGAATGGCCTCTCCTCCCCCAACCCATCTCCTTGTTCCCCTCCCATCTCCTCCCCATCCCTGCCCCCTCCAAAGGTAAGCAGTCACTTTCCAGGTGCCTGCCGTGGGCCAGCATTTGTGCCAGGCCTAACCTTCATTCTTTCCCACGTCCTGGAAGCTCCCATGGGGTGGGATTACATGGCATAATGGAGAGTGCATGGATTGGAATTCTCTGCGGCAACATGAACAGTTGTTATTGACATTGATCCCTTCCAGGGGACCGGGCCCCGGACGGAAGGTTGAGGCAGGTGGCAAGAGTTCCTGCAGGAGCTGAGGACGTACAGTGGAGTCACTGCGCAAGGCCCAGGGGAGCAGGGCAGGCCGGGGTCTTAGTGGGTTTAAGCAGAAGTTCCTGGTGGGCTGGGGACTGGTCTCCCCAGCCCACACCCAGCCACACCCCATGTAGCGGCACCAGTGACTCAGACAGAGGCCTGTTCTTGAGGAGATGGAGATGAAGCAGACCCCTGACCCCTACCATGGCCAGAAGGATGAGGGAACAGGCAGCCAGAGGGCACAGCAAGTGCCTGGAGTATGGAGGAACAGTGCACCCTATCCCTGCCTGCTGCTCTCCTGCCCTTCTCCTTTCCCCAGACCCAAGCCACCTTCCTTTCACCCTGTGGCCTCCATAAAACCATTTGAATTCCTGTTGTGTCCTGTCTGGGTGATCTCATTGTTCTCAGGACAAAACTCCCATGTCCTGGCCGGGGATGCTCAGGTTTACCTCCCCCAGCCTTCTGAGCTCCGGAAACTCGGCCTGTCAGGCTCCAGCACCTCCACCCACGCCCCACGACTCCTCCCACAGGTCCTGCAAAGCTATGCATGTCACCTTCCGCCATCCTCTTCCATCCCACACCATGTTTCCTATCACATCAGATGAAAGCAGAACCCAGGGCAGAGCCTAGAGCTGGGCATGGGGCGGGCCAACTCTTCCTCCTGCCTCACTGGCCTCTCAGCACGGACCCGTGAAGCCTGAGGCCAGGGCTCAGCGGACCTGTCTGAGAGGACCAGCTTTGCAGGCCATGTGGCCTCTGTCCTAACGGCACCAGGGCAGCCCCCGGCGATGTGTAAGCAAGTTCACGAGGCTGGGTGCCAGCAAGAGACATTCATGGGCGCTGAAACTGAATTCCATGTCGTTTTCATGTGCCATGAAGGATTCCTATTCTTCTCATTTTTCAACAATTTAATATTTTCCCAACCATTTACAAACATAACAACCAGCTTTATCTGTGGCTACACAGAAACAAACCTGGACATACTGGACAGGGGACAAAGCCATGAGGGTCCCACTTCCTGGGGCTCACCTTCTAGGGGGCCCTGATGGCTGATGTCTGAGGTGATGTTTCAGATCCACATGAAGTCATGAACAAGGGATGGAAGACCAGGGACCTGCTCCCAACGGCTCCTGGGCTGGGCACCATGCTGGGCCGTCTCAGGGTGCTGGCCAGCTGGTTTCCCGAGGGCTGAGACGGTGGAAGGAATCTACGTGCAGGCAGGTCCCATGACTGTCCTACCCTGCTCATCTCAGCCAGGACCTGAGCCCGGCCCCTCCGGCCTCACGGTCTATACTCCTTGGGTTTTGCTAACTTCCAAGCTGCAGCTTCATCCAACACCTGAAAGAAGGCCTGGAAGCCCCAGCTCCACCTGCAAGGCGCTGAGGTCATGGTTTCTGCCTTCACCAGCCAAAGTCCTTCGGAAAGAGCTGTCACTCACTCTGCATGGGCTTTTGTTTTCACAGCCTCGGTAGCTGCAGTGAGTGCTGTGCTGCATGGTGGCTGCAGGCCATCCTGTGGTGCCAGATGGGCAGTGCCACCCTCCTTTCTCGATGTCTGCGTGTCTGCATACATGCAGGAGTGGGCAGATGCCTGGAGATGTTGATGAATGGCCAGTAACTAAATGAATGAATCTGAAAGTCCCTGGCACCAAGATCTGCCCATCATAGGGAGTCCCTGCTTGGAAATCTTCCCTGCCTTCCCCTCCCCAATGCTTATCCACAGGATTGGGGCTGCTCTTCCACCCACCCCGGTCACCGGGACTTTGCCAATCAGCCCCGACTGCACTGGACTGTCCTCTCTTTACCTGTTAGCTCCTTTGTTAGATCAACTGCTCCTGACCTTTTTGGTTCTAAATCCTTTAAGAATCTGATGGAGTCAACAGATTGGCTGCCCAGAAAAACTGAGCACTGAATATGCCCCCTCCACACCACTCTGCCTGCATTTTTAAGGCACGTAAGGACCCCCCCAAACCCCCCACCTCCAGGTGGAAAGACCTCAGCTCTGGCCCAGCTGTTTCCTGAGATAAGGGCAGGTCTGCTCGTCTGTGTCCCTGGCCTGGTGTTGGCTCTGCCAACATGCCATGGCATGAACCTGGGGGCCTCATGCAGAGCTCCACTGGAGTGACAGTGGAGACGGACACAGACAGAGGTGTGCTGGGGGCCCTGGTGGAGGATAGGGTCCCATGGAGATGAGGAAACACCAGTCCTCTGGAGCTCAGCCCACGTCCTCGTCCCTCACGAGTGTCCTCATTTAACTGGCAACCTGGCACCAGCATCTCATGTGTGGGGAGGGCAGGTGCGGCGGGGAGGGCAGGTGTGGTGGGGAGGGCAGGTGCAGTGGGGAGGGGTGGGCATGCCTCCCATAGAGTCCCTCTCCAACAATTTCCCATTCCAGCCACGGTTAATTGTATCTTCTGGAAACGTCTGCCGTTCAGTAATTTCAGAGCTAGTAAGATTTCCCCCCAGTTCCCTGGCACTGTGAACTTTACTCAGCCCGTCTTGCAGTAATTAGTCTGGGGGCCCCCAAGGAGACAGTCCGGGAGAGGGTGTTAGTGAGCAAATCACCAGCCTCATGACTGAAAACTGGCCTGTGGTTGATCACGGTCAGACAGTCACTGGTGCTGTCTGCCCCGAGCACAGCTGCCAAGGAATGAAGGAAAACAGGGTGTCCGGCTGCATTCGCTAAAATAAAACGCAAAGTACAGGGCGGATGGCACTGGAATTTGGGACCAGGCGGACTCCATGCTCTGGGCAGCGGAGCTGACCAGCGACACACAAGAGATAAGTCACCATGAGGGTGCACAGTGGAGACCCCCGTCATCCCAAGGCCCCTCCTGAGCCCCCGGGTCACGGGGTGGGGCGGGGCGTGGTTTGAACAGTTCCTGAGCTGCTCTCTGGAGCTCGTGCCCACCCTCCCCATCACACTGGTCCTGCGACCCTTCCATTCTGGTCATTTATATGCCAGGCCCTGGGCCAAGGACACAGAGTGGGACGTGTCTGCTGCCCGCGGGAGGCTCACAGTCTGGAGAAGGAGGAATACCTTTCTCACGTGGCAGGGAGAGGGCTGGCCGAGGAGAAACCACAGGGGCTGGGCGGGGGACAGCGCAGAAGAGGAGCGTCTGAGTTGGCAGTGAGTCCAGGAAGGCTTCCTGAGGAGGTGACACCTGACCCGCATCCTAAAGAGCAGACCTTCCCAGGGAAGGTGGAGGCAGAGGGCCTGACGAAGGTGACAGGCACATGAGCAATGCAGAGCACTGCAGGGCTGTTCTCCAGGGGGCCTTGGAGCAACCCAGTCTCCTCCCTTTCCCCCTTGTGGTTCCCAGGCAGAACCCTGAGATGTGCTGGAATGCGGCATCCTGAGATGAGGGCGGATGGGCCCAGGCCTGTCCTAGAAACATTCGTCCCTCAGTGCTTTTACCCAGTGAATCACATGGTCCTGGGGGCGTAAAAGCCCAGGTCGGGCTGCTTCTTGGGGTTCCTCCACAATGCACACGTGCAGTTAGATGGGGGCAGCTTTTCTGGGCCTCGGGGCTTCGGCTCCTGTGAATCCTCAGCTTCTGTTGTCCCTGCTGCCCGTCTGCAAGTGCCAAACCTGCTCATGTGACCTGTGAGTGAGTGTGTCCTGCCGCCTGGGCTCAGGACGGTAACCAATGCTCGGGGAGCCACCTCCATGCCCCCACAGTCACGCGAGCAGGTCTGCAGGGCTGGAGACCCCATTCCCCGGCTTGGAGGCTTCGCGGTACAATTATCACCATTGACAAAGGTATAGAGAAATGCAAATCAAAACCACACTGAGATATCATCTCACGCCAGTTAGAACGGCGATCATTAAAAAATCTGGAGACAACAGATGCTGGAGAGGATGTGGAGAAATAGGAATACTCTTACACAGCTGGAGTGTAAATTAGTTCAACCATTGTGGAAGACAGTGTGGTGATTTCTCAAGGATCTAGAAATAGAAATTCCATTTGGCCCAGCAACCCCACTATTGGGTATATACCCAAAGAACTATAAATCGTTCTACTATAAAGACACATGCACACGTATGTTCATTGCAGCCCTGTGTACAATAGCAAAGACCTGGAACCAACCCAAATGCCCATCAATGATAGACTGGACAAAGAATATGTGGTACATATACACCATGGAATACTACGCAGCCATAAAAAAC